>OX375873.1:139386562-139430307 GCA_947359465.1 Metellina segmentata
TTTCGTCGGAAAAACCACGGCAGGGAATGATCCAAGGACAACACCACGTAAAAAGAAGGAAGGGAGGGATTGGGAATAAAATAAAGCTTGGGAAGTCTAAATTTCTTTATTTGTTCCAGAGAATTTAAATAATTCTACGCATCGAACGATTTGAGCAATGTCGTGTGGAGATGGTCGGACAGACAGTCCTCGGCGCAACTCTGCATTAATTCCATCCCTCAAACCGAGCTTAACGAGGATAAGCTTTTAGTTATCTTCATTCAAATTGGAGTGCGGTGAAATTATCACTAGTCCTGCAGTAGTTTTAAGTGGCCGGCATTGGCGAGGGACTGCTTTGCGATTTAATTTAATGCACCCAAATGATGTATAGAAATCCGGGATTATGACGAGGTACGAATGGTCATTTAATTCCGTCCTCCAAATGACTCAGTAGGTCGCTAATCGGCAGAATTGTTTGGGGCGAACGACTCGTCCATTATCTGCATTTCACTTGAGTATGCATTTTAATTAGCGTTGCACGGGAACAACACGACGGGCTACTGGCGTCGGTCGGGGATCAAACGGGAAGGGAAAGATCCGAGAACATCACGTCATTTTGAAACACGGTCAGATAAAGAGATCACAAATGAGCAGGTACACCACTCTCCAAAAAAACACCACGTCAAAGTGATTACATTCGAGGTCCCGACAGATTAAACATGCATCAGACAACACGTACGCGACAGTCTTTGGTTGGATAGAGTTTGGAACCTTCCGGTTGTTAATTAGCTACTCTTCCATCCGGGCTACCGTACTTTACTTTGACTCACTTGCGTCTAAGAAAACTTTAAGGCTCGGCGCAGGCATCCCGTTTTTCAACGTGCGGCGCCGCAACGCAAGTGCGTTTTGAGGTACATTAGATCCAATGGAGTAGTGCACACATGCCTCCGGCACCGCTGCGGTGACACGCGTCCATCTTGCGTGCAATTTGTACCGTAGCTCCCCACGGCGCCGCAGCTCGCCGCACACGCGTCTCCGTTCTGAAGTACCTTGTTTTCATAAATAAATGGAATGTAAATAATAATTAATAAATGGTTGTATCCAGTAACGTCTATTTTATTTCAAAATATACTTTTTTGTACACCGAGTGAGCGAAATAAACACGTTTTCTTCGATAGAATATTTATCGCAAATGGCGCGAAATTAGTACTTGCGTCTTTTCACGGTTATGTGTGCATAGTTGGGCTTCGGTGCCGCACGTTGAGAAACCGGATGTGTACACCGGGCTTTAGTTTACCCTCTTAGAGGTTAACGTTACGAGTAGTAACGTGTCGAGGTTAGCAAAACTAACCAGGTCTTGATGGACAGGATATCACGTCATTAGAAAACAAATGAACGGGGTTGTGTCGGAACAAGGCCGCTGGGTTCAAGGCGTAGAATACGTCAATGGGATCATAGGGTGAATGAGTGAAAGAAATTAGCAACACACTGTTTCAATTTCACAAATCAAATGTTCATCTCTCGGTACATACCCTACAATAATGGACCGGACGCCGGCGCATTTGCATAAAATCCGACTACGTGTTTGGGGGTGTTTTTCGTGGCAATGGTCTGGGACCTTTACATGTCGTTCCTGGTCAATCAGGTACATCCTACGCTCTGACAATTTTACTTAACGGACGAATGTTACTTCCAGGACGACAACGCTCCGTGTCATGTTGCAGCCTCTGTCAAGCAGTGGTATCGAGATATGGATGTAAAACATCTTCCCTTGCCTGCTAAGAGTCCCGATCTAAACCCCATAGAACATTTGTGGAACGAGTTAGAGCGACGCTTATGGAGCAGGGAACCACGTCCGAAATCTAAAGTATGAGCTGTTGACATTCTTGCAGCAGAAATGGACACAAATACCCACAGCTGTGTATCAAAACCTTGTTGAAAGTATGCATAGAAGGGTTGCTACTGTAATTGCAGCACGTGGCGGACCATCCCCCTGTTAAAGCATGTATTCTTACCCTTATACCATCATATCCAGTCCATTATTGTAGGGTAGTGTATATCACAATTGGTGCAATCGTTGTTGATGTTGAAGGTTGAGGCTTATTACCGTTATCTATGGGTAGAACTTCATTTGATTATAAAATATTTTGGTCTTTCTAAACACAAAAGTATTTATTATTTGATTTTATTTATATTTAGAAAGCGCGAAGAGACGAAAAAATGACACCTCAAACGTCGTGCTAACACAATGGAGGCTGTAGCTTGACTACATTTTCATGACTCAAATTTGCGCTGCGATTGCCTCAACCTACGACGTCATCGCACGATCAATGAGCATTTATGACATTATTTCCTTAATGCTCTTTTTTGTATGATATCGTTCATTTCTGTATCATTCACATTTTTCACGTAATTAAATTTTTCGTCCTTACATTTTTTTGTGACACTCAAAAATTAATCATGGTACGTTTCAAAGGTAAGACGTACTCTACGTCAAAAAAAAATACCAGATCTTGATACAATTATCTTGAAAATAACCTGTAATGTCCTCGATATAACAAGATATCTCATTAGCAAAATTGGTGATCGTAAATAGGGTAACCAAGATATGTTTTCCATGTTAAGAACAAAATGACTATCTCGCTAGCGCTTTTAAATATTACTGCTATTAATAAAAGCATTTAATTGGGGGTTTGGTTCATTGGTTTTTCATGACGCAAAAGCCAGATCAGGCAAAGCTGCGCCAAACATCGTATATATATTAATCAAAAGTCAGGTGATAAAAACTAAATATAATTTATAAAACCAATGTCCTTTATAAATAAAAACAAGTCTTTGTGGTACGGATCTGATACAAGTTCATGTAAAATGTAGTGATAAATACCAAATCGTCTGAGTCTATGGTTGTTCAAATCAGGTATTTTATTAAGATGTCCGACTGATATGATACGGTTTCAATTGCGACACATTGGAAAGGATTATGCACGAAATAGGTGTCCATGGGTAAAATAATATGTGTGTCCGATTCAGTGTCTTGTAAATTTTGTATTTCAATTTCGATTAATAAACGTTTTATTAGAACCTTTTATGGATGACTGGGTCATAGCTTTTTCCAACATGAGTTGATGGATTTTTTAAAGTTTGATTCTATGTCTGGAAATAGTACTTTCAAATTAAGCTGATGCGTTACATTTTGGCCGCCAAGCCTCTTTACCTATGATACCTACATGTCCGGGAATCCAGCAAAACATATCAAACATTGGTCTCTTAAAATAAAAAATTGTGTTTGCATATAGAATAAAGGGATCAGTTAATTGGGAGAAAGTATTGTTAGGGTCATAATGCTAAATGGTTTATAATTCTAAAAAAATTCGTACCAGGTTTAGAATAGAAAGAACTAATACTTATGAAATACCCATGTTGAAATTGACCATAACTTTAAAAAAAAATCACAAGCTTAATTAAATTGACAATTCATCAGGAAATCCGCAATGAATCGTTGTTCATGTCAGCAGGACTGAAACCGTCGGAATTTATTCACTCCATGTATTGGAAATGTTCAAAGGAATAAAACCGAGACCAAGCCGCCTGAAATGGATCGAATTTCGACAGAAGCTTGGGCGTGTCTCAAATGGGCCGATGAACTTGCGAATGTTTTGTTCCAATGAACTGGTCTCTTCAATGGATATTGGAGTACAAGCATGACTGTCACAAAACATGCACATGAAAATTCATCCCGATTTTTATTTTTTTTTTAATTGAAGAAAAATAATATTTTTGACTAAAAATTACACCGACTCAGTATAGTTTGTGCCGATCTGTTTGATGACATTTCTCCTTCTCTCAAGGTAGCTGCATCATCTCGTATTCCTAGAAGTTCTGAGTAATGCTCATTATATTCTGCCATTTTGAATGCTTAACACAATTTAAAGAAATTAACCCAGTAACGCTATTTTTTCCCATGCACTCGTTGAAATTTCTTCTCTTTCAAACATAAGAACTTAACATGTGTGAAGTACACTTCGGTTTTCCCCTATATAATGCCATCGAGCGCCAAAAATGGGAAGAACTTTCGCATCAACCCAATACTTCAAAACTACTTTCCTCGAATACTTGTTACAAAGTTACTGAATTTTTTGTCAGTTTTTAAAATTGGAAATGCTTATAACCAGAAAATTTTAATTTTCATTCGAAATTCCATTAAATAATATCCTCTTCAAATTAACTTCTGCATGCCGCGTGGTTTTGGATTTGTTCAGAGATATTCAGTCAGTTTCTATTTTAAGGTCAGGTGCATTATAATTGCTGTGCTGTTCAATCGCGCAAACAGTCGATGCAGGAGGGACGAGCATATCAAACGCATTGGCTGTTTTCTGTAGATTTCCGAAGATTAGTTGAATGGTTGTTTTCGGGTTTTACGGCGTATGGGCCATATATTGTCAAGCTGAGCAAGACAAGACAGACGACAACAAAATGAGGGAGGATGGTAGGTGTTTTAATTATCACCGTACTCGAGCAACCTCAATGGGCCATTGGATAGGTCCGGGATCAAACCCGAAGGAAAAATCCCAAGACAACATGTAATTTTGAACCAAGGTCAGATGACGAGGTTCAACACCAGGTCGAGCTAGCAACCCATACTCTAAACTTCCTCGCGACGCCAACGTGAAGATATTGGAACCACTACCGATTTAGCGTGCAGTAGCCGCCTTTGTGCATGAAGTCCCCCCCCCCCCAATAGCGGACACATTAACTTAATGATAGGCCACTACATGGTCGGAAGTGATGGTCACTTGTGAAGGAGCACCCAATGGGAGGACCATCATTGCTCCTATCAAAGTACAGTACAATTTACATGATATTGCAGAAGGGGTAGGGGAGAATAAAAACGACAGAAAGGAAAGATCACTCGAGTACCTTGGGGTTGTAATGCCCGAGAACACTTGAAGATGCGCCACTGCGGGTTAAATGGTAGTGAAAATTCGTGATGATACTGAGTTAGTCTTCTAAAAATATCAAATATAGTTTACTATTAACGGTGGTAGCAATAATGTATAGTAGCGGAAAAAAACAGAACTACCCCTCTTCTTTTGATCAATTTTACCAGTAGAGAAAATTCAACTATAACATTTGACAGGAAACCCCCTTCCCTAATGTCATCTATAAATTCAAATCCATAAAATTTGCATAAGAGGCCGTCCACATCTTTAATTGAGCACCAATTTTATAATTTTCGACGCAAAGTTTCGAAGAGAGATTGGAGCCCCAAATGTAAAACAGTTCTTTAAGACTTGTATGCACATCTTCCTAAATAATATTTCTATAGTTCTGATATTTTGCATCATGTTGCTGTTAGATAATCCAAATAAAATCCACCTAATATTTTATTTAAAAAATAGTGCTTAGAATGCAATAATAATTATTAAATTAATGTTTGAAAACATGAATAAGAACCATATTATGTTTTGATGGGAATCGATTCTAAAAGACTTCAAGTATAGCCATGCAAAATTTCAGCTCATTCCTGTTAGTTTTTTAGTTGCATTTTTCTTATTGTAACCTTAGGGAGCAACCAAAAGTCACGAAAACGTCAGACAAACCTCGGATAATAATTCTCCAATCGTTTGCACTTGCATAATAAATACTATAATCATACGATTATCATATTGTTTGCACTTGCATAATAAATATAGGACTCGGATTGTTGAAAAATCCGCTTGAAATAACGTTCGAATTTTAAAGTATTGTAGCTATAACTACAATTAATCTCGAACTACATATAGAGACTTTCTATGTCAAGATGATCCCTGAAACAGACAACTTTATGATTGAATATCTCAGGATGTAATGGTATTAAAGTAATGCAAATTAATATTTAGACTAATGTAACGATGTAAAACTTGATTATGCCATCAAATCATACTGTTTGTTTGATAAATTTCGTTGTTTGTAGGGCAAATTTTGATAAGAAAACATGCAATTTTTTTCGGATTTGAATTTGTAGAGGACGCTATTCCCTATTGAATACCTTTGAGTTTGCTTTAGTACGAATGGCGGTGGTTCGAGTTTCCTTTCCGCGATTGTACGCTTCTATCACAGTTTTAAAAATAGTAACGATTTTCAATTACGCTCACTTTCATTTAGGCTTACATTCAAAACAGTACGGTAAAAAATATGAAGTAAATTGTATGAGAAAGGAATTTGTTCAAAAACCTACTGCAATTTAAATGCAAAATAGGCATGTTATTGTCAAACCTCAACTAACATCAAAACCTATACAATAACATGGGTACTTAAGTTTCAAAATGTTATTCAACAGACAGAATGGGGCGTATTAAATGATTTCTAATGAAACTACAGAAAAACCCATTTTGTTTGGACACATTTTTTTTCCCAAAATTATTAATATTGATAAAATGTTTACAATTGAGTTATTTGTAGAGTTAAAAATTTAGCGACTTAAAAACATTTGACACAAAATGTGTACAAATGATTATGATTATAAAGTTCAAATTTCATGACAATTCTGTAGATTTAATTCGCCTTTTTTTAAGTTCACAATAAACTCCTGCACATGGCGTAGAATGCATTCAAAAAGTAAGATTTAATACTTTTTCTTTAAATTCGTTTTAACTACTTTAAAAAGTATGTATATTCATAGTTCTGACTTATTTTTAGGCAAACAGAATTTCATATTAAAATGAATTATTAAAAAAAGTTTTCCCATTAATTTCTAAAACTTTAAGATCCATCCCTTATCAGTGAAGTGATTTTGCATTGTTTAAAGGACTACATAAAAGCGCTAACGCAATCAACTGCCGATTTCATCTCATCACTTCATTTAGCAACGAGAATGTTGAATCTTTCAAACATTTATAACTGAAACACACACATACCCCCTTTCACCTTCTCATTGAAAGAAAAAACTTTTCACTCGAAGTAATTTGATTAGTTTCTTTGAGTATGTGCATTAACCGAAGAGGAAGACTGAGATGAATCCGCTTCACCAGCTCAGAGGCTTCACACTGCATGCAAAAAGTATGGACAAGGAAATTAATTTGTAAGAACCTGAGCAGATTGAATCCGAAAGGAAAGTGCGTTTAATTTAAATATGACAAGCAGATGAACACAGTTTTCGTTTGAAAGCAAAAGCGCTCAATAGTCAATCGTAAAACTCCCCAGACATATTGGGTACAGATTTCATATGAAGACTTTGTGGCAACACTTTTGCCATACATTTTGTTGCGAGTTTTGGCAGGAAAAAGCAACCCCGGTTTAGTAGGTTAACTAGCCACTCCGTGGCTAGCCCGGCGTTGCCCGTGCCATTTTTTTGTGGAGTTATTGGTTTGCTTCGCAAACTAAATGGAAATTCGTAGCCTATTGGATAACCACCATCACGGATTCCCAATTGGTTTGAAACCAATTTGATCCAATTGGTTGCAAATCAAATTATGAGGAATGTTATGAACTAAGGTTTGCTTCGCAAACCAACACCACGGATAACGCCGTAATGGTCTCGTCACTGTCAAATTCGGCAAAATTAGAACTACAAGTGCTGTACTTTGTGGGGTTAGGTGTGTCCACTGTGAACGTTTGCCAACCACAGGTGTTTGCTATGCATTCCCATTAGGTTTGCTTTGCAAACCAACACCACGGACAACGCCGTGAGGGCCTCGTCATTGTGAAATGCGGCGAAATTGAAATTGCGAAGCGATCCAATCGGTGTGACGTCACAATCTCATGGAGAGTGAGGTGCCAGCTCAAGTGTTATCTTAACATCTAACCGTGGTTCAAAATTACGCGATGTTGTCCCCGAATCTTTCCCTTAAGGGATTTAACTCCGACCCTGTTAATAGGTCGTTGTGTTGCTCTAGAACGTTAATTAAAAATTACCCAATTTCCTCGGATACTTTCCTTGTGGGATTGATCCCGGACGGTTGTCAATAGCACGTTATGTTGCTCTTGTTCAACGTTATTAAAAAATTACCACTTATCTTGTATCTTTCCCTTAGGGAATTGATCCCGGATCGTCGTCAAGAGTACGTTGTGTTGCTCTAGTACTAGGTTAATTAAAAATTATCTCGGATCTCTCAATTAGGGAATAGATCCCAGACCCTCGTCAATAGCCCATTGTGTTGCTCTTGTCTGATATTAATTAAAAACTACCAATTTAAATTTTCCGCAGATTTCAAATTCGTAGAAATTTTTAATAAAAACTTGAAAAATTTGTGTTGATTGTTGTATTATTTTTAAAATCCATCTTATACACATGCCTCTTTTACACATTTTAATGCCAAACAATTTTCTATTTAATAAAAATTAATGAGAAAATTTAATATAGCTATGCTTTCCAAAAGACACTCAAACACAGAAACAAACAAAAAAATTGCATAAAAGAACAACAAAATTATGGCATTTCGTTACAACGACCTTTTTTAATTTACGGTCCACAAAGTTTTGTTATACGACCAAAAAAAAAATGCTGTTTTTATGCTTTTGTTTAGTATTAGCTTCTCCCTTTAGGCGACACTGCTACATTTTGCCTCACGAAAATATGAGGAACATTTGGTACAACATTGTCATCATTTTACTGCGTATTCGCTTTAGTGTTAGACCATACCGAATTTATACAAAACTCACGTCACAACTCGAAGTCCTAGCTCGAGGCTACTTTTACGTGCTACTATACGAACTGCAGGCAGTTCAGACAAATAGGTGTAGTTAAACATCAGTAGCTTTTTCATATTTGTCTTATAATACACTGACTACCAAAAGTTAAGCAGGGAGAGAAAATTTTAATTTCCAGAAGCCAATCTCAATTTGAGTGACTGCAATTTGCTGCAGAAGAAGATGAAAGTATGCAAATATGTTACGTAAAAGCCAATCACGGTTTCGTTTTGAGAAATATGCAAAAAAGAGGCAGTCTTGGATTTAAACATAATTTGTTAATGACACCAATGCTCTAACACTTCAGAATGCTGGCTTCTTATACGACTGCCTTTTTTGCATATTGGGAGCTGTCAATGAAAAAAAAACTGTTATTGCAAAATGCTGTTATTTTGTTCATCTTTTATGCTATTTTTTGTTTGTTTCTATGTTTGGGTGTCTTTTGCATAGCAATACTTAATTTTTATAATTTATGCAACATATAAATTTACAAATGCATAAACTTTAACATTTGGTTCGGATATCTTTTTGGAAGCTTAGCGATTTCTGTGTACTTCAGTTTTCGTATAGCAACATTTCCATCGTTCATCAACGCATCTCTCAAATGTGCATACTGTTTCTCTCTGAGTCATCTTATTCAGCCGTATGTACAACACCCTCTCCGATTCAATCTCGGAATACATGGCGACAGTAAATTGATGAAACAAGTCTTTGCTTCTTAGTAAAACATTGAAATTCGAAGAGCACATCATCGTTCTGTGAGCGTAGAACTACATAGAAGAAACGTTCTTAGTTTGCATAAATGATCCAAATCCTCGTTTGGCGGGAGTGCAGTAAAGACAATTTGAAGACTGTTGACATTTTTAGGAAACCAAATAATACAAAAATATAATAATAAATTCATTTTAAAATGTTCTACATTAAATTTAAAATTGGTATTAAATATCGCTTTTCTTTCCATAAAACATCCAAACCAAAATGATAAAAATTAACTATACGAAAACCGAAGTACTATTCAGAAACAAACAAAAGATTGCATAAATGAAACAGACCAGAAATTGCATAAATGAAGCAAACCAGAAATTGCACAAAAGATCAAAATTAAATATCGCTAAATTTTGAAAAAGATATCCAAATAATCCAAACTAAAAGTTAATATGCTTTTAAATAATCAAAATTCAAGCTATCGTAGTCTAAAAAAGAAACAATAACAAACGTATTGCACAACCGTTATGCAGTTCCAAAAATGTAGTAAGCACGATAAAAAGATATTTATATAAAATATTAGAAGTTAACGCTAACTAAAAGTTAATATGCTTTTAAAAAAGCAATACATTTAAAAAAGGATATCCAGTAATCGGGCGGCTACACGGCAACGGCTACACACGCACAGTAAATACGGATTCATTCATTACCGATTCAAGACTGTTGCCATTCAGAGGAAACCAAATAATAATTCAATATAGCATTAAATTAATTTTAAAATGTTCTAAATTAAATTTTAAAAATCGGGCTGGGCTATAAAATCGCAAAAATTTCTGACTACATGTGTGTCAAATTTCATTATTGTAAATGCCATAAATTCGTCAAGACACTGCGAACACGCACACACAGAAACTTCATTTTATAATAGTAGAGATAAGGTTTTTAGTAACAGTATGAAATTTACTAACGTTATAAATGTGAAAGGTGTGTGCATCGTGACTTTCGATAAGTTTAGCAGTGTTGGGTTCAAAATTAGTATGTTTAAACTTTAAATTCCCACGATTTCTTTATTCACTCGTAATTGCGTTGTCATTCAGGTTGAACGCAATACGCTTTAACCGAATTATATATTACCTTCACCATGATGCTTTATACTTTTTTATAGACGCCCAAAAATATTATCAACCCTTGGGGATATAATACAGATATCAACCATTGCATTAGACATAAAACAAATATATCATTTAAAATGAACTAACTTCCATAACAATGTTTCAGAAAAAGTAGATTCCCGTTATGGTAAAAATAATGAGTAGTGTGGATTTTTTCAATATTTTTAATTATTTCGTTAATGCTTTTAATTACTTTCCGCTAAACCTAAAAAGACATAAAAGCACACCAAATACGCACCCAAGTTGTTGAAACTCGTTAGTCTATGTATCGAAGCCGTACCTCAATCTTTAGCAATTAATACTTCTTTATCATGTCAGATTAATGCATTTATTTCCTTCAGGTAGTGTTATTTTTATAATAGCCCCAGTGGCATATCAAACAGCATAACTTTGAGAAACTGCTGTATATCTACATATATGTCAAATTGTTGGTCTGGAAATTCATACAATGAAGTATTTGAATTATTTACTTGCTACAGTGTAATGTAGATATGGTAAATATTTATGGTTTAATATTCTTTGTAAGTTCCTTTGGCAGGATTGAATATTATTTGATTGATGTCCTTTTTTAACCCGGGTTACAGGTTGAATTGTAACATTCAAGTTCATAGTAACATTTAGTTACAATGAACACAGAACATTACAATAAATTGTTATTGTAAAACTCAACTAACGCACACCAAATTCAGAATAAACGTGAAAATTTTTATCTCGTTCCACATGAAAAATGGACTTGATTCTGATTGAGCCGTCAGTTTGAATTGTAGGTAGGTAGATAATTAATCGCCCTGGAGCAATATAAAGGGCTATTGGTGACAGTCCAGGATGAATCCTGAAGAGGAAACATTCGAGTAAATCAGATGACTAGGTCAACACTTGTCCTGGAAACTCCCTCAAAGAACTTCCACACAACGCCAAAGTTAAGACATTTGGGGCCACAACATATTTAACGTGCACCAGCCACCTTGGTACATGACGGTCTTCTGTAAGATTGGAGCGTAGGACTATGACTGGCAGATCGTAGAATCGAAATGAGCTAGACGAGAATCGTTTCAAGAATATTTCGTATATTCATTAGAATAGATCTCGCTGATAACTTTAATGATACCACGCAGTCATGCTGCACTTTCAATTGCATAGATAACCACGATACTATCAAGTGTTCACAAAGAACCAATTAAAAAAACTATTCTTTACATCATATATTTGAATAGATATCGTCGAGAGCTTTGAAACGATATCACACAGTCGTTGCACTCACATTTGCCGTGATAGAATGAAACAAACGGGGCACTCACGAAGAGAGAAAGTAGCTTAGTGCTCAATATGGGAATTACTATTGCTAACGCAGATCCAGATGTTTACTTCATGCAGATGTTTAAATAACACGACTACACTTCGGCTCGCATTTTTAACCATGTAACAATTTTAATTGGGCAGGTAGGTATTTTAATTAACGTCACACTCGAGCAACACAACGGGGTATTGGCGATGGTCCGAGATCAAATCCGAAGGTAAAGATGAGAGGACAACACCACGTTATTGTGAATCACGGTTAGATCCTGAGCTGGCACACCATTCTTCAAACTTCCACACCACGCCAACGTGAAGACTTTCGGCCACGACAGATTTAAGTGGGTCCCTAGACGATCAATATTATTGTCAATGGGATTGTCAATGAGGCTCATTGAAGCAATCAATTGATCGTGTAGGAGGCGATTGTCAATCGATTGGCGCACCTTGATAGAAATTTTGATTGATGGACATTGACGGCACGCATTAAAATACGCAATTGTCAATCGTTCGGGTATTATTGCTTTTTTATTCTCTAATCCATGTTTATTATCTTCGCGATCGTTAAAGGTAGAGTAAAAATTTCAACGGATTCGAAATCATCTGTGGAAAATTTTACATCAGATAGATACCTTAAATGTAAATTTCTGTTAATAAATAAGTTTTCAATTGAAACTTTTATATTTTAGCAATACGAATTTAAGTAATACGAATATGTATAAATTTTATTCAATTGGGACCATGGACTAACAAAAATACTAGCTTAGAAGAAAAAAATTGCAGTTCTCTCCTAAAACATATTAATACAAATTATTTAAGAAATTAATGAGTTACTAAAAAAATTATTTCGATGTTGATGGCTTCATAAAATCTAACAAATTCGTCTGACGACTGACACAATGCCTTTTTTTTTTAAAGCAGAATTTCTTTGTGCAAGCTAATAATTTTTTTATTCCTCGTTTTGAATCTATAACGCGTTCTTTGTTGGATTCTATGTTTTCTATTTTTTTTATCCCCATGCAACTAGCTGAGACTAGAGATGTAACATCGCCCAAAAATCATCGATGTTTTAAATTTTCAATCAACTTTAAAACCACAGTGATTTTAAACTTTTTCCTCCATTTCTTAAAACTGGCTTAGTAACCTAAGATATTAATATTCGCCGGAGGAAGGGTGATTTAATTTGTCATTTGCTGTGTTTATTAATTCATAATTGAGATTTTTTATGTTTTGAAAACATCGACATCGATGTCGCATCCCTCGCTGAGACCTTTTGTGATCTGTCCGGGTCGCGCAGATGGTCTTCGATAGCCGTTCCGTTGGTTTTGAAAGCAGGTGATTTGCAACAATTCCTTACCTAAAAATCTGTCGACACAAAGGATACAAATCTCTATTATAATAAAGCGTATATATAGTTTTTTTTTTTTTTGTAAAATAAACGCAAGCTAATTGTAAATTAGGCGAGCCCCACAAGAAGTGATTGTGTCTGGGAATGGGAATTTGTGAAGCTTTTAATTACTTTGTATCGTGATTATCACGGGTTACGGAAAGTTGTGAGACTATGATTAAAAAAACAAAAGAAATATTGCTTTGCAAAAAATTGTTGATGCGTTAAATCAAAATAAATAAGATTATACTGAGGAAAAATAAAAACAGAAAAATAATATTATGCGTACGATTCAGTATCTAGCAGAAAGTTTAGTAAATGCTAATGAGTAAAGCGGTTACTCAGTTTATAGCTCTCTTTGGACGAGCGTCTTTTCCTATTTTCTTTCAGATTGCAAACAACCAAAATCAAGGCAAGAAAACCCAAATTGACCGAATGAGATGGACGGGTTTATTGAAGCTACATTGAAGCATCTATCAATCGAAACCGTCAATCGCATTGACAATAAAATTGTTCGTCTAGGGAGTAGTGATGCGACATTGACAGCAAAACATCGATGTTCAAAATTAAAACGTCTATGTTGATAATACATCGCCCCAAAAACATCGATGTTTTTAAAATTCAGTGTATTTAAACTCCCCCCCCCCCATTTCTTAAAACTCGTTTAGCAACTAGTGTTGCGACATCGGCTTCAATACATCGATGTTTTTTTATAAAACATCGACATCGATGTCGCATCTCTACTAGGGAGCCCTTAAGGTGCAGCAGCCGCCTCTACACCATACGCTTACAAACATACATGCAGTGACCCGAAATCGAACCAGGAACCTTCCGATCTAGAGGCTAACATCTTAACCACCAGACCGGTATGTCGGCGAGTTGGCTAAGGAACTCAATTTGAAAGTAAGTAAATATCAGAAGAATTACTGCGAGCACACGATCTAGTACTTTTGATTTTATTTACATTCGGTTAGGACGAGAAAATAATGTTCCCTGGTTGCTAGCAATATGCAAAAAAGAAAAGTGCATCTGCTGTGATTTATGTTGGGTAAATATATATTCTCCTGGGATGCAAAGTATTCTTCTTTCGCTTAAACAGATCTAACATGTTAAAGCAATAGTTTTTAAATAGAAATGCTGCTGATCCTGTGAAAAAAAATTATAATCAAATATTTCAATATAGCTTGTGTAGTTTTAAAACATTTTAGTCATAAAAATAATCTTGGATCGTAAATTATAAAACGATTAAAACACATGACATACTTCAACTTTCAGTTAGTTTTCCTTTGATATTCAGTCTTCACTTCGTAAACCTATATTGTACTTGATCTTTTGGTGGAAAATATCAATTCATTGAATAGCTAAAAGTAACACATTGCGAGGTAATTAAACGTTTAGCTACATTCGTTAGGTAATTGAAGTATATCTGAACAGAGCATCTATTTTAATTAAAAGTCACTAATATAATACCAGAAATTAAAGTCAAATATCAAAAAGAACTATAGTCAAATATGAGAAAGATTTGTAATTTAAACAAACCAGACGGAATTCAAATTAAGTCGCATATTGCATATCTGGAGTTACCTTAAAATGTAGTTCCTTGCCACTTTGGAAAATCAAAACGGATAAATCTAAATGGCTTTGATGAATAAACTATAATACAAAAATTTGGAATTCATATTCTTTGGATTTTTTTGTTTCGCAAAAGGCTAAAATCGTATACCCAAACAAGCCTTGACGTCACGTCCGAAATACGTTACGCAAGTATATAAGAAACTATAGACAGAAAATGTCTCGCATACATCACGAACATATTGCAAAAACGGAATTAATCTCGAAAAAGTATTGCAATTGCAGAAAAAAAAAATTTCTTTCCACAAACATTACTCGGTAAGGTAAGGTAATTTTAATTAACGTCATACCCTTTACAACTTCATATCTGTGTGAAGCTGAATTCTCAGCAGTTGCTGTTATAAAGAACAAATATTGTTCGAAAACTAATGTCGAAAAATAAATGCGAGTAGCTGTATCAAGCTTAATTCCACGATTCGAACAATTGTGCAGTTGTGCAGCAGGCTCACCCGTCCCACTAAACACACACACACATATACCATATAAGTTCTTGAGCATGTTGAATGTAATTTTATTTGTTTCATTTATACTGTCAACTTCCTATGCTCTTCCATTACGATTGTTTCTTCACAGACTCGTACAGATATGAAATATATAGTTGGCGAGCGTAACGAGCAGGGGGCGGAGCCCACTAGCACACGCACACCCACACACCACGCACAACTGCACAATTGTTCGAATCGTGGAATTAAGCTTGATGCAGTTACTGGCATTACTTTTTCGACATTAGTTTTCGAACAATATTTGCTCTTTATAACAGCAACTGCTGAGAATTCAGCTTCACACAGATATGAAGTCGTAAAGGGAATGATAACTCTTATAGCTTTTGCACTTAAAATGGGATACTCAGTTTTTTCAGGTATCCAATATTTTGTCGCAATTTTACTTTCAGGCTGTTGTTGCTCGATAACTCAATTAGATTTTATGCTTGTGAAGTGAATTCTTGTAGAGGCTTCAACACGGAAGGGATCTTGGATCCAGGATAACTTCTCGGTTAGGTCTTCAGCGAAGACTTTTGAGAACCATTCAGTTGTGATAGATGCCCTCGTCTCTCTACGTGGCACCCCAGGGTGCCGCGGCACAGTTTAGGAACCCCTGCTCTAAGGGACAAGGACAACACCACGTAATTTTGAGCCACGGTCAGATGACGAAAACGTTACTCGAATTTAAATTATGATAAAAAGTAGTGTCAGAGATTACTCATTGATGATATAATGCCTTTAAAGTTAAAGGTGCTACTAATTGGTAATGCGCTGCTTTCAATGGTTTTACTTTCATGGGAATTCATTTTATATTTTAAAACTATTTTGATGAGAAAATTAAGAAGATACTTCCAATATTAGTCAGAAGAAAACTGATCAGATCTCAGATTTTGATGGGTGAGAAGTTTCGTCATTAGAAAACTGTCCAGATCTTGATCTCGTCAAAAAAAATCGCCAACATCTTGATCACGGGATACTGTCAGAAAGTTTTTGAAGTCTGATTGATGCCTGAGTAACCTCATCGAACTACACTATCTTCCACTGAAAGATTCTTAAAGCAAGGATTGAAAGTAATCTAATATTTATTGCGATGATTTCTACAACGAGTCACTTCCCCGTTAGGACCAAATCAGCCTGTCGAAACGCCATCACACAAGCCAATGATAATCACGGTTCTTCAGTATTGATGCACATTTATATATCACTAGCTAGGCATGCTTACTGACTAGGAGCTGCCCGTGACAGTAATTTAAGTGTGGTCAGATGTGACCACTGCGCGCTCGTAAAACCCCTTTGATTGCTACGTATTCCTATTTGATTTGCTTCTCAAACGAACTCCAAGGGCTTCGAGGTGGCTGTTATCAACAACGTAGATCAAAACACGCTAGAATAGGAAAATTTGGCATGGTTCCAAAAGCTGACGTCAAAGGTCGAAAACCACAGAATTCGTTCCTCCTTCATTCGAGGTCCGGATGATGTCACAGTCCAGAAGAAAAAACGGACTGTGGGGAAAAAAACTAATAAATTCATTAAAAATGTTCTAGATAAAATTTTAAAATTCTGGCGCGATAGAAAAATTGCAAACAATTTGGACTACCTGTGTGCCAAATTTCATTATTGTAAGTGCCATCGATTCGTCAGAATACTGATCACAGAGATACACACAGACAAACACTTCCTATATAAAAGAAGAGATTCAGGGCCCCTTCGTGCAGATGACCATAGCGATACTGAAACGTTACCGGTGTTCATGCCAGAAGAGTTTACTAAAGAAAAATGACGCTGAACTGGGAAACGCGTTATCCCACTACAAAAAGAACACGCAACGCTTTAAAGCAAATAACCTAATTATTTTCAACACAAACAAAACCGGGTGAAGTTTCTGTAGCACTTATATGTGAGCGATAAGGGTTTGAAATGTTTATTCTAATTTAGACAGCGGACTCTAGAGACGAAGAATGACAAGCAGATGCGCAAGCAGTGACTGGGTGGAGCTTTCTCTGGCTTGAACGGAGATAAGGACGAGTTCGTTCCAAAGGTTCCCCCAACGCCTCATTTACAGAAAGGCAAAAAAATTGTTGCATGTTAAGTGGTCGGCATTTGCATATTGGGTTTCAGTTATCAGGAGTTGGGGTGAAATATTTCAAATGCACCAGATTGTATGTTTTTGCATATCTTTTACACAAGAAGGAAGCCACTTCACACATGAGGCGTTTCAACGCGCGTATGGCAAGGCTAATGAGGTTCCTCCATTAAATTATGTTTATTTATTCCTCTAATTCAAGTATTTGTCTTTGCGACCATGCAGAGTGAGACCCTGATAGCCGCCAAACACGCGTCTTACGCGCCTCGTGTGAACGGGGCTTGAAAGTACACTTTATAACAAAAAAATCGACGCACCAAGAAAGAATCATTCGATTGCTTTGAAATTTCGTATGCAAAAATGTTTTGACCACATATCCAAATGATTAAAATTTGTTGTCCAACGAATGAATAGTGCGATCTCCAGCGCATCGGAACTGCGCATCAAGCAGATGAATATAAGGAGTTGTTCTTGAACTGTTGTTAAAATTTTCTGCTGCATTACGATTTAGGATACCTTTCCACGACTGAAACAATGCCTCGCCGCAGGATTCCAGCTCATTACGAACAACTTTTAGAGTTTGAAAGAGGTCGTATCATTGGATTGAAAGAGGCAGGTTGGGCAAATCGGAGAATCGCTCGTCATGTGAGTCAAAGCGATGCGGCGATTAGAAGATGCTGGCAAGAGTGGGTGGACAATGGCAGATTTCACCGTCATGATGGTAGCGGTCGACGTAGGGCCACAACAGATCGCGAGGACAGAGTAATTTTCAGATCAGCTGTCACAGCGCCTGATTCAACGCTATCAACCATCAGTCGTGCGACCCACACACGAGTGTCCACCATGACCATTCACATACGGCTGAGAGTGCGAAATATACGCTTGTACCTACCGTTACGCCACCTGCCACTCACGCCTGCACACTGTCGAGCCAGATTACAGTGGTGCTTGGCTCAATCAGGCTGGAATGATGCTGACGGGGCTTATAGTCTTTAGCGACGAATGCCGCTTCCAACTGTGTCCTAACGATCATCGAAGACGTGTCTGGAGACGCCCAGGGCAGCGTGCCGATCCTGCTTTCACTATTGCACGCCACACGGGCCCTCAACAAAGAGTTATGGTCTGGGGTGCCATTTCCCTTGATAGCCGGACCCCTTTGGTCGTCATTAGAGGTACACTTACTGCACAGCGGTACGTTGACGACATTCTGAGACCTGTTTTGCTACCGTTCCTTTCGCAGTACCCTGGGCTTATTTTTCAGCAAGACAATGCCAGATCACATACGGAACGTGTTGCTATTAACTATCTTCAAGCTTGTCAAACACTTTCTTGGCCAGCCAGATCACCAGATCTCTCTCCCATCGAGCATGTATGGGATATGATGGGAAGGCGACTGCATCCGGTAGGGAATGTTGATGACGTAGTCCGACAATTGGAGCAAATTTGGCAAGAAATACCGCAGGAGACCATCCGGGAGCTTTATCGGTCTATGCCACGCCGTGTGGCAGCTTGCATCCAGGCTAGAGGCGGATCAACAACTTATTGAGCTCGTTACTATAACTCTGAAATAAACCATTCAATTGTTCTGAAATTTTAATCATTTTCTATTCTGTACATAATTTTCCTATCCACCAATTTTTGTCTCCATTGGACAACTCCTTCCTGATGCGGCGATTTTTTTGTTATAGAGTGCATTTTCTGTGAATATTTCAAGGGCGGAAATTATTTGCATGTGGTAGATATGACACTTTGGTGGCATGCTCTATTCATCCAACCTCACTTTTTTATCCTTTAACTGCTGTCATGGGTCTCACAGACCGTCATTTTTGACGGGTCGTTTCCACCCCTTGAAGTGAATATTGGTCCCTGTCCTATTCAGTACCTTCCTACTACGTGCAACAAGAGTCACATTCCACGACTGGTTTGGCTGCCCCAAATATTTCGCATCTCACATAATTGCATTTCCCACGTGGTCTCTTAGACCCCTTCACAGCATTTGCGTTACTGTTCTTGTTGAATGAAATCGTCTAAGTTGGAGTAGGGAATTTCGACAGAAAGCCTAAAATGGCAACAAAATTTTCGAAGAAACGACTTCCGTATCTTACACAAAAAAAATTTAGGATATTGTTGATAATGGGTCAGAAATAGAGTACTGGGACAGTGAAATTTCGGATAATGTTATTGAAATCGAACACGAAACGGATTTGGTAATTGATGCAGATGACGATGAAGACATTTCAAGTGCGTCTTCACAAGAATATTTCTACGGAAAAAATAACTTCAAATGGGTTGAAACGTCCTGCAAAATTAGGTCCGAAAGCTGAACCTGAAGAGACATGGAATCTACTTAACTTATATATAGTAATATAAAATATATTTCATGTTAAGAGTTGAATTATCTAAATTTAAAATGTATAAATAATAATTATCAAAAGAATTTTTCATTAATATATTATATTAATCAACTTTATACGCACTTTAGTGAGCGAGTTCTGAGAGACCCCTCCACACTAGTTACGAGACGGTTTGTGACACAGCAGTTAAGGGTTAAACTGGTACAGTGTCTCACGACACTAGGCACGGGAGTGTGTGTTAGTTAGTATCCAGGCCTAAGCTCAGAATTAGCTCAGTTTTATAAGAGATTTTCAACACACCATTTTTAACGTTGAATATTAATCTGAAACACAATATTGAATGTTAAACACTAGTACATAGTATAATATGAAAAGTTGAATGTCCGTACATTACATAATCTTGAATGATGAACGTCCCCAAACATAATATGGATACTATCTAGCAGGGGTGGACACGCATGAGGTCAATGAGAGCATTCCGTTTTTTCATGCATTATGGACCCACACCATAGTTGCATGGCATTAAACACACACATTTAATTTAATTAATATGGTTACAGATTCTACACAAGTCAATGCTCTATGTAAAGTACACATACTGGAAAATATAATTATAAAAGAAAGAAAAGAGATAAAATAATCATTGCAAACTTTTAACAATAAAATAATATGTAATAAAAATGTATTCAGTATAACATTTAACGAAGACCTTTGGTCAAATCTTTGAAATTTGGCATACAATTTGTTAAAGCCGTCCGCAACAATTCTGTGAGATGATGGGTCAACTGTAAACGATATTTCGACTTTACGAACTTCATGTGGAGTCGAAAGTCGTTAACAAAGATTCATAGTAATATGTTGTACAAAACATTGAAATTAGACGGCAAGCAGCTTTTTTTAAGTGTGGATATTTTGATTCTGGCACGAGTTTTCAAAGTTCAATTTAGAAGTGCTGCATTTGCTATGATTTGCTTTGTGCTACATTTGCAATGAATGATACTCTTTCGTCTTTAACAATTCCAATTCCTCAGCTCCTTTTTCAACAAGTATTTCAGAAATTGGAAATCCATCTTCAATAATATCATAAATAAAAGGATTCACAGAATATGCAAATGTAGATTTCAAACTTTTCAAATCTTCAAACCTATGTTAGAAATCTCCTTGAAATTCTCTCAATATTTGTCTTTTAATTCGTTTAACTATTCTTTGATATTAATTACAGTATTTGATCTTACTCTTGGGAAAATGATTAAATATTATGTTCTTAAGATCGTACATTAAAAGCTGTAAAAGTTTAACTTCAAAACTGAAGACAGTTTCTGACACATCAATAATGCTTTTCCTTTCCTTGTAAGGCCTAATTAAGGCCACATTCACATGAGACATTTCAACGCGCGTTTGGTGAGGCTAGCAAGGTTCCGCCATTACATTATCTTTTTTTATTCCTAATTCAAGTATCTATATTTGTGACCTTGAAGAGCGGGACCTCACTGGCCTCGCCAAAAGCGCCTCATGTAAATGGGGCCTTAGTGTTTGCAAACGTTTTCTGTAAGGAACATTAAGTAAGAAAAACAAGTTTCATTTTCAAATTCTGAGTATTTTTTTCTTTTGTAAATGCTATGATAGGATTTAGGAGTTTCACAAACGCGATCCAAACATCGTCTGTTGACAGCCATCTTACAACACACCAGAGAGATAAATCACTTTCATCCGTGTCGTCATTCACTCGGAACTCTTCGAAAAAGTTCGCAAATTGACTGTTTTGGCATTTGTTCGAGTTCAATTCACAATCTGCAAAACAATGTTACGCACATTTTTATACTTAAAGTACTTCCCTATCAGATGCTCGAAGTGAATTATGCAGTGAAGAGGTATGAAACGTGGAATTTTAAGATCGTTGTTTAAAAGATCTACGAGACCTTGGTTTTTCCTTGTCATTTGCAAGTGCTCCACTAGTCACAAGACTTATAAGTTTATCGCGAGGCAATTCAAACCTGTTCGTTACTTCACCAAGCGCATTTCTAACATCGATACCGCGAGTTGCTTTAATAAGAGCTACTAGGTCTAAAGCTTCGGTTTCCTGAGAAAGCAGAGCCGTTATCTAGTGGCCGTGATACGTGTCATGATGCCGCGGGCATAACTAGGCGGTCGTCTAAACAGAGTCCAGAGGTGTCAACATAGACGGACGGTGGAGAATGGGCAACACACCAGGCTGTCGTGGTTTATTTTATTCGAGAAACAAAAATAAAGTGACTTTTTTATTCTCTAGTCCCAAGTTTCTAACTTCGGGATCATTGAAGATAAGAGTGAAAATTTCAACGGATTTCAGATCAGCATAAAATTATACGCCAGATCGATACCAAAAACAGATTTATTGTTCAATTAATTACCATTTGCTTATTTATTTTTCTTAAATGATAAATTATGTAATTAAAGAAAATCACATTTAAGATATCGATCTGGTGTAAAATTTTCCACAGATTTCAAAGCCGTTGAAATTTTCAATCTATCTTTAACGATCCCGATTTCAGCAAAACGAACTAAACAATGCCAGTCAAAAAATTTTGTTTTGCTCCCCTTCGCTTGAATTGTTTGGCGCAGGAAATGAAATGTTACCGCTACAAGAGAAAAAACGTTCCCCAACTGTTTGAGACCGCTCTGACGATCGTCATGCAAATGGCGGTTTTTTCCGCTGCTTTCACAAACAACGCTCTGTAGGAAACCAACGCCATTTGTTTGTATAAACGAAGTTTAAGTGACGTCACCAAAGCTACATCACGGTTGGTAGATAACGGCTCCGCTTTCTTAGGAAACCGAAGCTTAACTTGTATTTTTCACATTTACTTCCGCCGGTACATAGCGGACAAAATGGACAACCGTGGAGCAAACTGAACGTCTGTGGACTAGGGATGTGACATCGATGTCGATGTTTTCAAAACATCGATGTTTTTAACATCGATGTATTGGAGTCGATGTTTTTGTAACACCGATGTTTATACTTGTCGATGTTTTATTTTTAAATGAAAAAGATACCGCCATAAAATTTTTAAAAGGAACCAATTAGCATAATTTTTATAATCAGCTAATTGAACATACTTTTAGACCAAAGTGGCCAAGCGTCTGAAAAGTAGGGATGCGACATCGATGTCGATGTTTTCAAAACATTGTTGCTTTATAAAAAACATCGATGTATTGGAGCCGATGTCGCATCACTAGGTGCTAAACTAGTTCTAAGAAATGGGGGAAAATGTTTAAATACACTGAATTTTAAAAACATCGATGGTTTTGGGGCGATGTATTATCAACATCGAAGTTTCAAAACAATGATGTTTTTCTGTCGCTGTGGCATCACGAGTTACTAAACCAGTTTTAAGAAATTTGGGAAAAAAGTTTAAATACACTGAATTTTTAAAACATCGATGCTTGAAAACATCGATGTTTTGCTGTCAATGTATTATCAACATCTTTTTTTTAAATTTTGAACATTGATGTTTCAAAACATCGAACTGTGGACTCGAAGAGAGCTGAAATAATTTTGCTGCACAGTTCTCAAAATCACTCATCAAACTATTTTCAATATTTTTACTAATTGCACCAAAACGACTTTCAGTTGTACGGCGTGGCATAGGAACCTGTGCGATAAATTTATGCAGTTTGGGGTTATTTGGATTCAAAACTTTAACAACTTCCAAGTTTCTTTCAACAGTAAATCGCCTTTTCCATATGGACGTTTGGCACGACAAATATTCTAAGTTATCAAAAAACTAGCTTTTCGTTTGTCCTGTCTTCTTCACGATTAAGAGAAAAGTTTGCGCACACAATGGTGTATATTACGCGATACAATACGAGACTAAACACACTCCACTCCACTACAACATCGACGTTTTGTCAATCGACGCAACCAAATACCTACCTTCAAAGTTATTTCGTACGACTTGTACACTTCATTAACCGTTTCAACCGAAGACCTACTATTGAAGTGACTACATACGACTTAACGCTTCAGTAACTTAATCCATTTAACAAGATTCGTAAAAAAAGTTCTGAAAAACATTTAAATTTTGGGGCTGCACTTAAGTCAACGAAGAACCGCATGCGGCTCTGAAGGCTCGAACACACCAGGCCAGTAATTTAGTCGAGTAGCGAGGCTTTAAGGTTCATTCTCTTATGCAATAAATTATGTTTTTAGTCCCCAAATTCAAGTTTTTATTTCCCATTATTTTAAATCTGCGAAAAAATTTACGCCAGATCTATACCAAAAAAAATGTATTATTTAATTATTTAACATTTGATTATTTAATTATTTATTAAAATAAGCGCAATTATTTAAACGAAAATCACATCTAAGGTATCGATCTGGTGTAAAGTGTTCCGCAGATTACAAATCCGTTGAAATTTTCACTCTATCTTAGCAGATCGCAAAGATAGAAACTTGAATTAGGAGGATAAAAAACATAATTTAATGCATAAAAAAAGCTGACCTTGCAAAAGGCTCGTCAGAAAACACCATGTGAAGAGGACCTTAAAGCCTCGATACTCGACTAAATTACTTGAAAGCCGCGTTTGCCCACCATTGTTATATAAATACACTAGCCACTGCGTGGCTAGCCCGGCGTAGACCGTGCCCGTGGTGTTTGGTTTTTATCTGATGTAAAATTTTCCGCAGATTTCAAATCAGTTGAAACTTTCAATCTGTCTTTAACGATTCCGACTTTACGAAAAAATAACTTAACAATCCCAGTGAAAATGTTTGTGTTTCTTTGCTCTTCTTCGCTAAAATTAAAATCTGTTTTTATTTTTATTTAACGCAAAGGGCAGAAAATGCAATCGTTTTTTTTTTTTTTTTGAAAGCGAAAGTTTACGTGACGTCACAATCTCTTGCGAAAATATAAGAGATTAAAAGAAAATCAAACGAATTAGGTATCTCTTAGCCAATAGTTTTTAATCATAAAATGCGTTAATATTTTATGGGACATCAGGCTGTTTGGGTAGGTTTTACGGCGCAATGGCAGTATTTGGTCAAGCTGATCCAAACACAAGAGTAAATATGTCAAGTAATGGACATACATTTGCTGCAAGGCAAGTGTTTGAAATTAAGAAACACAATACGAACTTGTTTCTCAAAATTTATTATCCGCAACTCCAGCTTCTTACCACCATTATTATTCTGCAAACATTTGAGGAAATTGCATTGGCTTGTTTCAAGAGCTTCGCTTTTCTCCTGTATAGTATGTATACAGGGTGGTCCCGAATTCATGGTACAAACTTTAATGGTAGGTACAGGACATTGTAACAATGATTTATTGTATAGGAATGTATAGTCGCAAGTGACGCGGTGAGGCGAAAACAGGGGAAATAACGGCCGAAAGGAAAAACAAAGATTTTATTGAAAGCGTTGTTGACAAGTGTCATGTTTACAGTAATTGTTCAAAATTGCGTCCACCAGTATCGATACATGCTTGACAGCGTCGGTGGAGCGATTGGCGTACACGTTCAAAGATGCCTGGTATTTCACGCACACCTGCAGCAGCTACAGATAAGCGAGCGACGAGATCCTCATCTGAGTCAACTGGAGTCTCATAAACAAGATGCTTTAGATGTCCCCATAAAAAGTAATCGAGGCTCGATAAATCGGGAGATCGGGGTGGCCAAGGGACTGGTCCACCACGCCCAATCCATCGAGTACCAAACGTGGCATTCAGGTAATTCCTACTGCGATGCATCATGTTCAACAGCGGCTAGACATCTACTGCCCTCTACCGGCAATGATACCAACCGATCACTCCATTTCTCTTTCCTTTTATTTCCCCTGTTTACGCCTCACCGCGTCACTTGCGACTATACATTCCTATACAATAAATCATTGTTACAATGTCCTGTACCTACCATTAAAGTTTGTACCATGAATTCGGGACCACCCTGTATATAAAATGTGTGCGTGCGTGTGCTTGTGTGTATACTCTATACAAACTACAGTTTGATCAGTCTACACCAAATTTGGTACATTTATACTTTAGAGCCTTATGGTTTTCATATACTAACTCTAGATCCCCGGTTTTTTTTGTCCAGTGTGCAGACGAGGGTTAAAAACAATTCGAAATCGTCATAGAAATAACATTGAGCATAAAATGATTGTAGTAAGCATCTCAGTTTGTTTTACCAGTTTTTATAGAAAACCAAATTTTCCAATAAAATTGTTTTATCAGTATTGCTTGAAAAATAATTTTTTTCCGAAACAGATTAAATTATAATACTTATGTTTCAATTGACTTTTTATTTCTTTCATATAACAAATAATTGATTGATGAAAACAGAATATTTTAAGTAATTAATTTTACATAACTTACATTATGTAGTGGAACATGAAAAGCCCAAACGAAAAACTCATTGATTATGAAAGTATAATTTTCGGCTACTCGTTATCTGGAAACGCCAGATTTAAAGTTTATTTTTTTTAGTTTATGTTCAAGCAACAATTATTACAATTACACTTCCAAAATTTAAGCCCATTTCTATTATTTATATTTACAACTCTCCAAAATGACAAATTCATTAACGATATTGAAAAAATATTGCTTTGTACCAATAATCAAATGTCATATGCGGCGATTTCAATGCACAACATCAGTTCTGAAACTGCAGATATATTTCTAGAACGGGAGAAAAAATTTTGTAACCTTTCCAACCACATGGGTATTATAATTGCAGCACCCACCGAACCGACCAGAAATATCTCTAAATCAATCTGCTAATGTCATTGATTTTTCCCTCCTAAAATAATTTAATTATAAATAATTGAATATATACCTGAACTTCCCTCTGACCGTAATCCTGTCCTCCTTAATTTTGAATTCCGAATCCATCCTACTCTCCCCATTATCAACATAAACACAAAGTGGAAACTTTTCAAACGAATTCCTAATGCAACTGTCAGATACCCCACGCAATCCAACCTAATTTCTAAGCCAGAAGAAATCGATGAGACAATGACTAAACTCACTAATAAAGTCTCCTCGCCCGTAATATCACTTCTAAATCCATCACCTCCGATAAAAGAATCTACGTCCCAGCTGAAATAAAACCACTTATCAAAAAAAAGAAATCGAATTAAAAAATCGTGGCACGAAAACTAGAGACCCCGTTCTTAAATCCCTACTCAATAAAACTCAAACACTTCCAAAATTACCCTATCTCCTGGAAAACAGCAATATTATCCCTATTTAAAAAACTGACAAACCTCTTCAAATCCCAATTAGTTACAAAACAATATCCCTACTTTCAACATTAAGCAAAATCGCCGAAGCGGTCTTTTTTTGAACACAACAAAGAATTTATTTACACGAACCACATTATGATGCCTCAACAGTTTGGTTTCATCCCGCCCTTCTCCACAAACCAACTACTCTGAGAGTCATTGAATACATACATTCAGAAAGATCCCAACCGAAAAGTAGCACAGGTGCTGTTTTCTTCCAAGAAAAAGGGAAAACACCAAAGCAATTGACAAAGTCTGGAATCAAGGTCTAATCTATCAAATGATCAAATACAATTTTTCCGTCTATATTATAGAACTTTTAATGCTTCCTACCTTTTCAAATAAAAATTATGTAGTCAAAATTAATAATCTCAAATCTAATAAGAAAAATATATACTGAAGTTCTGCAAGGATCCCAGCTCGGCCCTTTTTTTTTTCACTTATACATGAATGACATTCCTCAAACCGACAACACTGAAATTACAGAATGATTGCAGATGATACTGCAATTTTTACGCAAAATAAAAATTCATTTCTCCTCGCCGACCTTAATTTACACATATTCTACCTTGAATCCTGTTTTGTCTGAGGGAGGATTAAAGTAAGTGTCAAAAAAATTGTCTCCAAAATTGCAAGACTGCAAAAATTACAGATGTACGATGTACATTTTTTCTTTTCTACTTAAACTCACAATTAGTCGCACAGTAGGTGCTACTTTTTATAAAATGTTTGTAAATACTGTTATAGGAATGATAATATGTTTCGAAAATCTAAGTTTACTGCCAAAAAATGTTAGACTGTTGTATAGATAATCAAAGCATCACTCGAAAATTTCTCGATGTAGTTAGTAGTAAAGGCTATACTAGCAACGTAATCTTGATGCTGTCTGTGAATAAATGACCGCCGACAAATCCTGTAGAAACTTCCTTATCTAAGATGTTCTTTCCGAGCAGTATCGGGTTTTTCCTGAAGTCTTCATAAGCGGCCCATCAGATATCGGCAAACTGGAAACTACTGAGTGGTGGCTTCCCATAACTATTTCCAGATAAGGGCGAAGATCATTTGCTAACAAGAATTACCCGCCAGAAGTCGATCAATGCTTCCTTATCCGCTAATGGACAATAATTACATTGTTTATCGAGAAAAGGAATCAGCGCGCCTCAGAACAAAACCACTCGTGAATCAAGATATCATTTGTAGTATTAATCCACGATTCGATTGAGAAGCTTTTGATTTTATTATTAACGAAAGATTAATCTTATCTTCAAAAAAATAAAGTGGTTTCGACGCGATATCTAGTCGATAGAGGTCTCATCAATTTCGATAGTGACGATATGACATCCAGATATTGTTAATTTTTTGTATGATGACTAGATCAAGATCGGGTTAGTTTTCTTCCAATGTAGAGTTATCTCTTCCATCAAGATCCGGTCAATTGTCCTCTAAGGACAAGATACCTCGTCGAGACCATCACCAGGATAGTAAAGTCGTTAGTTTGTGTGTGTGAAGCGAAGGTTAAAATTTAAAGTTGTTAGGACAAAAATACGAACGTTGATCTTTATCATGGCTCTCCATTCATTATGTCTAATTTATCAAAATAGCGACGTAAGTTTTTTTTTTCCGGATAATTCAGTAACCATGTCTCACCGGGGAAAGTTCTTTTATTGCACGTTATGGTTAATAAGAATGAGAATTTTTTCAAAGATGACAGTTCTAACGATCAAATCCACAACGCAACTACCGAATTGGCACAATTCCCTGATTCGTTAGGAAAAGAATGGCAAAATAGTTTGTTAATCATTTGCGTGGAGGTTCAATTAATTAACTGCTTAGTATAATAAAAAGGTTGTTTTCCAAGAGGGCAGCTAGAGTATGTTCTTTTAAACAAAAGAGGAATCGTATCAGTGTACGCAGAGTGTAAATTGGTACTTGGAAGCGATACGAAACTTAGAACTAATTGCAGCTCTCACATTAGTCCACTAAAGACAATTTGTTTTCATGAAATACAGCACAAATTGGATCTGTCACTAAATGTATCCTAAGTGGAACGAAAAAAAAACAACACACAATGAATTCGAAGCAACAAAAAACCTGTCTAACAATCGTTTCATGAATGTTATAATTAAACCTGTAAAAGAATTGAGCAAAGAGATTTGCTCGGAAAAGTATTCTACGAAACGTCAGCATCTGAGACGAATCTCTTATCTTTTCCGTGGTAAAGTGGTTTGCAGAATAGAATGAAAGGAAAAAGTAATACACACCAACAATGTTTGTGTAGTCTTATTTCAAATAACTAGGGGGCCTGCCCCATGCTCGCTAACGCTCGCCAATCCCCGGAGGATTGCTTCGCAATCCTCATTGGTTCGCTGCGCGAACCTATACTCGCTTCGCTCGCTTAAATGAAGACATGTGTCCTAGCAGAAGGGATTGTTTACAAAATATGTTACCAAAAAAATATTTTTCAAATCTAAATTTGCTGTATTACAGAAAAAATATATACAGTATCTCTAAAATCAGAATTCAAATGAAAACTTTGTGCAAATTTTGACTCAAAATGTGAGCGTTGCTTTGGAAATTGAATACCCAGCATGTTGTTTGTGTGTACATTTTCCCAGCACTCAAACGACCCACACTTTTTTAATTGAGTTTGTTGCCGAAAGTTGTAGTGCAAGCGTCTTGTTGAACTACAATTGTTGGCCCTAAAAAGGACCATTTTTTAAATGGCCCTGAAAAGATCCTCCGCTTTCTTTGATTTCTATTATAAACTAACTGCAACAGCTCATTAAAATTTCCTTTTTTTTAAATAAAATTTCATCCGATAACGCTATAAATTCAATCGATGCGCGAGACTTCGCGATAAACAAACAATCGTACAGTGTTGCCAAAACGCGATTACAAATAACGTCTTTTTTGAGTGCCACGTAAGAGAATTATATATATAATAGATTAAACCGATTCCAATCAATCAAGTTAATATCTAATTTTTGAAATCTTAGTCTATTTGTTTCACGTTTTTCTCAGAATTTGGAAAGTATGAAGTACTTGGCTAAGGATTTGGACGATCAAATATGACAAATAACCTAGCAATTTATGTCATGAATAAGGCACACGTTTTGAAATCCATATATTAGAGAACTTTATAGATTATGAATGTAAAATAACAATGTTTCACTTAAGGGGTCTCAGGACCCTTAAATCTCAAAATTTTCGATTTCTTGAAAAAAATATATGTGGAAGCCCCATCTTTTCTGAACATTTTGGTACTAAAAGTTTAACGATACTCCCAAAACTTCCGGAGTTATCGAGAAAAGAATAAAACAACTCTGTTGAAAAGTAAACAAAAACTTGCCACTGCCGCTCCCAACTTTTGACAGCTGGGAGAGCATTTCTAAAACATTCTTCTCTAGATGAATTCTTTTAGCAGAACAGCCACACTTAATATCAAAATAATCTTGTGAATGAGTAGTATAATAACAACTCAACTTCTATTTTTTCTTCCCTTGTTTGTTTATTACTTTGCGATTTTGAATTTCCACGTTTTTTCATGTTATGAAAAGTGTTCAAATATGGAAAATCGGCCAAAACGATCATCCGGAAAGAGACCGAAGAAGAAAAAAGATTTCAAGGAAATAAATTCTTGAAAAAATCTAAGGGTACAGCTACACTCTACGTTTATGAGTGATGGCAACGGCTTGGCGATTTTTTTTGGCGCACTTCTGGTAGCGAGTTACGATAAATTAAGGCAGCACATCTTTCGTTACGGCTGTTGTGGTTTTCATGGCAACCTCGGCAAACGGAAACTTTCAGTTTTCATTTTAAATATTATAGAAAGTTCTTCCAAAATCCGTTAAAATCGTTTGATTTCATTGATTCGTTTGAAATTTTTTATTTTCTCCCATTGGTTATTTTGTTTTTAAAATATCCTTTGATTGCATTGGTCCTTTTAAATCATTTTCTGTGATACCATTGGTCCATTTATTTGTATTTTGACAGTTGTGGAATTTTTATTTTACTAAAATAGTTTTCAGAGTATTATAACTTTGACCATTTTCGTTTTCATTATTTTTTTACGAAAGAATTCTGACGCTATCAGGTTGTATTAGTTCTTGCTCTTTTTCTTTTGTAAATCTTTTTTTTTTTTTTCAACATGCCCACTGTATTTAGTGTAATTAATTGATAAGTTTCGGGGTATTCTTACGAAACATTCGTAGCTTAGTTTCTCTGCTGGTTCACAAATGTGTTTTGATATGTGCTTAAGCTTACTACTTTTTGTGAAAGTTTTTAAAAAATATACTTTTCAAAAAGTTCTGAAATGTGTTTATAAAGTGTGTTGCAAAAAGAAAAAAAATTTGTGACGGAAAAAGAGTTAAGAAATAATTATTTCCTTGGCGACTTTAGAAGTGCGCCAAAAAAAATCGCCAAGCCGTTGCCATCACTCATAAACGTAGAGTGTAGCTGTACCAATCTAAGTCTCAAAGTGGCCAAGTTATTTTTAAAAATCTTTCGCCAAACAAAAGTGCAGCTGCTAGAAAGTTGCCGACTGCACACAATGTTTTGCAGTCATTGGAAAACGATGTTTGCGTTGAATTTCATGGCTACAGATTAGTGGATATTTATTTATTGTTCTCACAACTAGAAAAACATATCTGTTGCTCTGTGTGCCTATGAATGTTAAGATTATTGAGAAATCCACTATTGGATTGTGTTCAAAATTTATTTTAGTTTGCAGACAGTGCACGGTTTAACAGAATTTCAATTCCTGTGAATTGATTGAACACAAAAAAAATGTACCAGAAGTGAACAGGCGGTCAGTGTTGGCCATGAGATTTATAGGCCAAGGGCTATCTTCACTCGAGACATTTTGTTCAAGTTGTGTGTTTGTGTTCTGAGACATGGGCTTCGGCATGTGTTTGCAAAGCCCATGTCTCAGAAGGCGTACGACAAGATTAATTCAAAAATTGCAGACGTGAGTGAGGTGCTCGCAAATGCATCGACGAGGAAAGCTGCTGTGGAAGAAAAGATCATTGACGGCACCGTAAATTCTATTGCAGTTAGTGGTGATGGGACATGGAAAACCCGCGGTTATACATCTCTTGTCGGTGTATGTACTTTGATCAGGGCTGACTGCGTAAAAGTCGTCAAAGTCATGTCGTCGTATTGCAAGGGGTGCGACACCTACAAGGGCCCAAAGTTCTGCCTTAAATACAGTGCCTTTCTGGCTAAACACCAGCATAACTGCAAAAAAAACCACAGTGGGTCTGCTGGACAAATGGAAGTGAGCGGCATGCAAAGGATTTTCTGTCGATCAGAAAACAAGCATGGTTTAAAATACCAGCAGTACATAGGGGATGGAGTTTCCAAGACGTTTTCGGCAATCGTCCAAAAAAAGCCATATGGTGACAATGTTACAGTTGCAAAAATAGAGTGTGTGGGACATGTCCAAAAGCGAATGGGCAGCCACTTGCATAAATTGAAGGCATCACTTGGTAAAAAGAAGTTGAAGTTGTCGGATGCAAAAACGATCGGTGGAAAGGGTTCCTTATGATGCTGTCATAAATAGGCTGACGGCTGCATGTATGGCTGTATATGGCAAATTAGCTGCATATATGGCTGTATGTGACTTCAATGACGGATGCAAAAGCCGAGTTGAAATTATACGCGCTTTAGGTTTGAAAATCTGCCAGACAAATGTTGTGAAATGTATTACTATGGACAAAGTGCGCATTGCGACTGCAAAGAGGCGAGCAACCGAAGCATCCTTTGAAGCTCGTAAGGCCAAAAAAATTAAAGCAGCAGTAGAAATAGAACAATTTAAGGTTACTGAGGGCTGCACTTATGATCCTGGAGCTTTTTAATTAACCATAGTTTATTTCATTTCATTTTATGTTATTTTTCAACTTTAACTTTATTTTTCTCAAAACGCAACATTTTAGTTTGCGCGTTGGATTTCTCAGAAACTATTTATCATATTAATCTGAAATTTCATACATATACTCAAAATAAGTTCCTTTATGACCTATACATCAATTTTCAGACAAATTATTAACAGAATTTTATTTTAACAAATTTTTCAACTTTAATTTCATTTTTCTCAAAACGCAATATTTTAGTTTGCGCGTTGGATTTCTCAGAAACTATTTATCATGTTAATCTGAAATTTCACACATATACTCAAAATGAGTTCCTTTATGACCTATACATCAATTTTCAGACCAAATATTAACAGAAATTTGTTTTAACAAATTTTTCAACGTTAACTTCATTTTTCTCAAAACACAAAATTTTAGTTTGCGCGTTGGATTTCTCAGAAACTATTTATCATATTAGTCTGAAATTTCAAACATATACTCAAAATAAGTTCCTTTATGACCTATACATCAATTTTCAAACCAATTATTAAGAGAATTTTGTTTTAATAAATTTTTCAACTTTAATTTCATTTTTCTCAAAACGCAACATTTTAGTGTGCGCGTTGGATTTCTCAGAAACTATTTATCATATTAATCTGAAATTTCATACCTGTACACAAAATAAGTTCCTTTATGACCTATACATAAATTTTCAGACCAATTATTGACAGAATTTTTTTTATCAAAATTTTCAACTTTAACTTCATTTTACTCAAAACACAAAATTTTAGTTTGCGCGCAGGATTTCTCAGAAACTATTTACCATATTGATCTGAAATTTCATACATATGCTCACAATTAGTTCCTTTATGACTTATACACCAATTTTCAGACTAATTATTAACATAATTTTTTTTTAGGAGTTTTACTTAAAAAATTTCTTAAAATTAAAAAATTAAAAAAAAAATTTATTAAAAACATATTTTTTGTTTTTAAATTTCTTAAAAAGTGTGTATAACATCGAAACTGAACAGTTTTCTATTAGATAAAATTAATTTTGTACATTTTGATCAATTTTGTACTTCAGAATCTTGCGCGCAGTAAAATATTGATATTAAAAAGTGTCCAATTTAAATTTCTTAATAACTTTTTTAAAACATTTTTAATTAAATAAAAATTTGAGAAACAATGTAAATATATGTGAATATTATATGGTAAAAGTTTAAAAATTGTGCTTTGTTTCATTAATAAGTTATATTGGTTTGAAAAAGGATGTTTTTTTGCATACATGGATAATTTTTAAGAGTCCTGAGACCCCTTAACAAGAGTCGACATTTTGGTTGCCTACCAAAAGGGATGTGCTCTTGAGAGCGTTACACACAGGGCAGTCTAAAAACAGATGCATGTGAGTACAAAGTGTGTACGATACGAATATAATTAAGTTACTAAATAAAACGATCACGTTGGTGTGGTGTGGAAGTTAGGAGAACGGGGTAGCAACTCAGTTGTGACGTCGATCTCTGACAGTGGTTCAAAATTAAGATGTGCTGTCCTCGGATCTTTCCCTTCGGAATTAATCCCGGACCGCCACCAATAGCCCGTCGTGATGCACCTCTGAGTGACGTTAATAAACTACCTAACAAATAAAACGAAAATGCAGTGTGTAATATAAAGACAATTTCATTCCATAGGCATAATGTGATCCTATCAAGATAAGACTGTACGATTCAAATCGAAATATTCATGCATCTGATTTTCTCATGATTTAAGACATTTCTCACGATTCTCTTCGAAAAAGTTTATTCTTTTTGGTTTCTCGGTAGATGGGGATAACTGACACGACATTTCGCCGATGGCGATGATCTTTTCCAAAGCAAAGACGAACAGATTCACGGGATGGTTATACATTGCATAGCAATTCCAAAGAGCTTATTGCGTTAAGTACATTAGGAAAGCGAAGCTACATTCCCGGGGGTTATCGTTATTCCGTTTGAAGATTGATGCTATTCATGACGAAGGACTTTTGCACATTAATGAATATTATGATCAGTAGCTCAAAATATAAATTAGATGCGTGATCCAAACATTTAGAATAGAAGATATGCTCTCTTGAGCTTGCAAATGGTTCTGGTACAGTGCATCCAGGCATGAGAATGCAAAATTTCAAAAAAGAGGAAAACCAAAATGTGAAATTAAATACACGCGAGTCAGGTCTGTGCACAGGATTTCGCAATTGTAAAAATTAAAAATTTATAAATAATTAAGGTTAGACTATAAATCGGGAAAAAGCGATGAATCACGAGCACATGCTAAATATGAGCCATCCGAAATAACAACATCAAGGTAGATGTCTGTCCACATTAAAAAATTTAATGCTGTTGCAAAATTGAAAACTCGCTTTTTTTGCTCTATTCTTAAGACGGTTTCACGAGAAAGTAGATAGTAAAATTACGAAACTAATATGGTTTGTTCAAAATTGTACAAGGAACAAAATGAAATTTGTTTTTCTGAAGCGGCTTATTAGTTTAGGGTGCATTAAGTGTTAATGTCGAAAAAAGCGAAATTTCTAACGTGAGTGAACAATAGACGTGCAATTTTCAGTCTTCAGCCGTGATTTCCTTTAGAGTACTTCTAAATGTAAATTTTTTGCACGACAATTTTTTTTAGAAATTTCAATTTTGTTCCCCGATAATATATATTTAAAATTCGGGACATTTTCGTTACTTTATTTTTAAACTGTCATATCTATATGTTATTATTATAAGTTTTAAAATTTGAAAAAAAAAATTAGAATGTACTCTTTCTGACGGTACAATTATTTTTCAAATTTGTTCATAAAGAAATTCGATGTTATGAAAAGTAAAATTTTGCGACAGTGTACAAAGTGTTCCTCCCGCAGACGCGCGGAGATCCAACGTCAAACAGCTTTTATGAAACTGAGGCTCAGAGGAATGTAGCCCCCTAGTAGACCTGGGCGATGTTCAAATTTTTACATCGCGATACATCGGCATTCTAACATTACGATATATTGTGATGTTAACCATGCATTTTAAACATATTAAAAGCAAAACCTTGTTCCTACTATAAATTACTATAAAAAATCATGGTAGGAAAAAAAATAACAAATAAAGATCTGCGTTGTACATTAAAGAAACAAACACACATGATTTAAAACAAGATTTTTTTTGCATTTAGTATATACTAGCCAATGCGTCGCACGTGGTGTTGGTTTGTCACAGGCAACGCCCTGATGTAAGGTATTAAGGAATTAATCTGGTGTAAAATTTTCCGCAGATTTCAAATCCGTTGAAATTTTTATTCTATCTTTAACAATTGCTGAGATAGAAAAAAGCACTGAAGAACGTCAGTGATAACTTTATTAATATCTTTTGCTTCACTAGAATCTGTTTCGCAGCAAACCAAAATGAATGAATCTCGAAACAAGCGAAGGTCATTCGAATGTGTTCTCTCCCATTCTAGAGACGGGAGATAAAAAAACACGATATAGTTCCAAAGGCTGACGTCAAGGTAATGTGAGGGCAAAAAGTCTAAATTTTGATGTTTCTTCATTCAACGAAATAAGGAAGAATGGTGAAAAAAACAATTAAATTCATTTTAAAATTATCTAGATTGAATTTTAAAATCCGCCGACCCTAAAATTGCAAAAATTAGGACTACATGTGTGCCGAATCTCATTACTGTAAGTGCTATTGATTCGTCAGGACTTTAGAGTCCAAGAAAACAAACAGACAAACAACCATTACCTTTTATAATATTAGAGATGTGTGTGTGTTCCATACACCATATATGCTCAAGTAGAGATTCCAAAATTAGCTTACTTAGGAGAAAAACTTCAGCATAAATAGAAATAAAGAGGCATTTTATTCCTCTAATTAATGATGACGGCATATATATCTTAGATAGCCACAGAACTTCACAACAAAAAAGGATTCAACTTAAAATGTGCAAAATCATTTTTGTTTTAAAATTTTTAAAGCACACTGAATTTCAATTTCGCTAAAAGATATGTTTGGAAACGAAAGTCAGCTTCTGGACACAAATGGTTTTGAGAAAAAAAAAATGAAAACAGACCGTAAAATTCCCAGATTTTCCAAAATTATTTTGTTCTTAAGTACTCTTAAGGGAAAAAAAACAGTAACTAATTAAAAAATGTAATATAAAGACCTAGATAAATTCAGCAAGTAGAGTAGAATTATTCGCTCCCATGCAGATTGAAACTTTAATTTTCAATCTTTATATGTGTGACCTGTCGCCTCATTATCACCCGAAAAAAAATCAGCGCAGAAATCGCAAAATTAACAATAGGTTCTCATAAATCAAATTTTTCACAAATGATGATAAAAAAAAGAAATTACCGCTGGAAATACTGATTAGGCAACTCAGATATCGCGCATGAGCTAAGTAAGCATCGAAATCGTTAGCGACAACATCGTGACACCGGAAAACCGCGAGATAGGGAAAATTCGCGAAGTCACGATGATCGCGAGACCTGCGCTAGCTAAGAGGTGGCTGTGTGAGATCGGGAAAAATCGCGATGTCACGATAATCGAAGAGACCTGCGCTAGCTAAGAGATGGCTGTGTGAAATCGGGAAAAATCGCTATGTCACGATGACCACGAGACCTGCGCTAGCTAAGGTATGGCTGTGTGAGATCGGGGAAAATCGCGATGTCACGATGATCGCGAGACCTGCGCTAGCTAAGGGATGTCGTTGAGATCGGAAAAATCGCGATGTCACGATGCATCACCATCGTGAAAATTTCGTAACCGATGTGGCGATGTTGACCTCACATCGGTTTTTCACGATGTATCTATTCGTTGCCCTGACCTACCACTAGTATATAAAAACGTCACTAGGACATCCAGTTCTTCAAAGCTTGAAATATACTCATTGGCTAGAAACACTAATGAAATGACGTCATATTCTTAAAAATGGTAAAAATCGCGTTAGAAAAACGAGGAAAATTACTGAAAAACGGAAAAACATGAAAAAATACACAAAATGCGGAAATCCGCGTAAACGCGGAAAATTCTCATGCCTGAATGCATCTAATTTTCTTTCGATCGGTTATTTTAGGATTCAGGTTGAAAGTTAAGTGGGTAGGAATTTAATTAGCGTCACACTGGAGCAACACAACGGGCTATTGGTGACGGTCCGTGATCGAACCCCAAGAGAAACATCCGAGGACAACACCCCTTCATTTTGAACCACGTGAACCACACGTTTTGAACCAACGTGAGGGCATTTGAGGCCATGAAAGATTTAATTTCTCCTTTGTACACATCGGTCTTAGGTTATATTCGAACTCACCGGTTGGTACTCATCCAACCTGTCAACAACGGCCTCTTTATATACACTGGATTGCAATACGTGAACCACAATAAGGTTTCGGCAATTATTTTGCAGTGAAGCGAACCCGATGTGGATTAGTTGGCTGTTTAGATTGAATTTTAAAGTTCAAGGATCCGATTTGTCTTAGTTCTACCAAATACAAGACATACAATGTCAGGTAATGGACACACAGTGAAAGTTTATGTATGGTTTTACTGATACAGATGAGAGGAATAACATCCAGGAAAGGAATCGAACCTGCACGCAGGTACTAGAACAGTGGACGAACAAAGTGACCCCACACCTGGAATGGTCCAAAATGTACATCGAAAGTTGCTATACCCATGAAGAAAACCAAGAGATCAGAAGCGACCAGTTAAGTCTTTGATCTAATGTGATGACACCATATAGTATAAACCTAAAGATCGGAAAACAACACCATGTACTTTGAACACGTTCAGATGACGAGGTCCATTCTCATGACACCCCATTCTCCAAACTTCCACACCACGTCAACGTGAGGGTATTCGAGGCCATGACGGATTAAACGTGCACCAGCCCTCGTGGACACGGCGGTCTTCGACTGGATCTAGTTTCGAACTCGCAACCCTGCGTTTGCTCATCTGTTACTCTACCGACAGGGCCACCGTGGCCAGCAAGTCTAAAGGATACCTTCTAAAGGTCGCTTAAAGTAGTGTGTGTAGCATCAAATCAGCTTAGTCGGTTGTTATGAAAATAAAGACATTCTGTTGAAACATGTTCAACTGATACATTAATTTCGAAGCACACATAGCGGTACAATGGATCGTAAAATTAGAAGTCATCGACCACATAAGAAAGAAGAATACTTCTTAATATACAATGCAAATTGTTATATTATTTCAGTTTGCTCGCGACATTGGTTTTCTACGGTACTAAAAGAAAAGTAATGAAAATTTACATATTTTGAATTCCTAGCATAGTAAACTGTTTGTATACGAACAAGGAACTAAATTTTACTTTTTGATAAAAAAAAATACAATACCCCACACAAGCTTCGGATTCAACATCACGATTAAAAAGCAGCAAGCTGTAATAATCTGACTTCGATTATTCTGAAAAACGCAGTCACTTTCAAACACTTGCTGGAAGGAGTATATATTTGCATAAATACTTTTCCTCCCTCTTCGAGCATACAAGCGTTTCACTAGAACTGGAAACCCATTACACTTCGTGAGCGGTTACCTGTGAGATAAACGGCGCAGACCTTAATTGAAAAACTTAAAAATTCATTCTTGGTGTGCCTCGCACCGGAATCGAAAAGAATGCCATCTCAAGTATCGATCCGAATGTATCGATCCGTCGAATATCGAAGTATTCAAGAAAAGTAATTGAAATCTAGATTTATGTGTCTGCTTTTTGCTTTCAAAAACCCTCTTCAGTATTTAATATCGAAAGGAAGTATATTCTATAAAAGGCAGCAGGGGAAAAACAAATCTGGGCATAAATTTTTACCGTGAGTTGTGAAAGTGCTTAGAAAAATCAAGCGTTTGTTTTGACAACTGGGATTATTGAATTTTTGATATTAAACGAATCTAACTGATAGATTTTCTGACTTCCAGGGAAGCGTCTCATAAATAGTGAGTGTCTTAGAAGCCCCCGTCTCAGGAAATATTAAAAATAATCGAACTCTTCTGCTTAAATCAAGAAGTTGTTTTCTCTTTTGCCTCACATCAGCAAAATTAATTTTTGTTAAGATGATATTACAACCGTAGGTTCATTGATATTTAAACTCTGCATATTACATTTTATCAACGTGATTACTTTTCATACGTGTTCCGAACAAATTGATACCCGACTCATATCAATCTAATAATATTGGGGAAAAAAGTGTTTGGGGATATTGCATATTCAAGGCATTGACTATATGCTTTATTGAAATATCAAGTGTTTAAATCGTCGTTGATTCATTAAGATTCAAATTTTCCAACGATTCAATTTCATTCTTATTCTATTCAGTATTTTACATTTGGGTTTTGACATTTTTAAACCCACGATATAACCTTCGTATTAATTTCAACAAGGTGCTTTTTATTCTGTTGACGAGATAGTCAGTTTTTCTAATGATGAGATACCTCGTAGAAACCATCACAAGATAAAATCGTAGTCATCTACCTATTTTAATACTGAATGTTATTTACTACTCGACCAAGGAGATTCCGTGATATACTTCTTTGTTGTTTCTTATCCTCCAAAATGGTCTGACGAAGTCAGACTAGGTCCATATCCTTCCTAGAGAGGTCCATACAATCCAGGATGTGCGCAGCAGAAGTCTGGTGTGCGTGGCACTTTGAGCATGTAGCATAGTTTCTCGCCCTCAAAAAATGAAAGACATTTCAAGTGGCCGCTGGCAAGACGTGAGAGACTGGTCTGGGACTGTATTCATCTGTATATCGCACGAAAGGGCTTGAAAAAAACCCGGCTTACCACCCATATACTAATGGTGGGAGGTAGGTACCAACCATTCCTCTTTGTTTTGGGATTTTTTCCGAGAAAAAAGTTCCAAATTGGTGAGTTCAGAAGAGAAGAGGGTGGATGGCTGCAGCCCTCCTTTGCAAGGTTGCCAGCTAATTCATTACCGAAAAGATGCACGTGAGATGGAATCCACTGGTTGTGGATGTCATGAAGCAGTGATATGAGCCTCAACTTTTGCAGGATATAGATGCTTACTTTGTCCCCTATGAAGGTCCAATTACTAAGGTGTTGAATCGAGCTGCGGCTGTCATTCAAGATCCAGAGAGCGCCGAAGTTGTTTTCACTTAGGATAGCCTGAAATCCTATATCGATTGCATTTAATTCGCTTCTGAAAACTGAACAGAAGTCCGTGTTTCGTTGACAAAGAGTTATCTTCTTCTGGGGAGTTTCGATATAGATGCCACTACCTGCCAGTTCGCCAATTTTGCTACAGTCGGTAAAAATCTTAATGTCATTCTTAGGTATTTTATTTATGATTTCTAAGCCCAATTGTCTAAGATGATCTGTCACAAAATCCTTCTTATTGACAGTAGTGGAGAGGTTATAGTGAAAGTAAACCCTGGGGAGCACTTCTGTTGGGTTCATACTACTATGAAGAGAATATGATTCCACATCATCACTAATTAATTGTTGAGACAAAATTATTCTGATGACGAGATAGTCAGTTTTTGTAATGATGAGATACCTCGTAGAAACAGTCACAAGTTAAAATCGTAGTCATCTACCTAATTTAATACTGAATGCTATTTTCTATTCGACCAAGGAGACTCTGTGATATACTTCTTTGGTTACACTGAATCAGTTTGAATCAGTATAGTCGAGGATGGCCATAGAAATTCCTTTCAAAAACCCCTATTAAAAGAGCTTAACCATTAATCAGGACATGTAGGTTAACTTATGAATGTTTCGGACGACTCAGCTTGGAGGACACTTGAACGGGACTGACATCAAGGACATCGTCGAAGCTCAACCCTCGAATTTTCTAGCGACAGGAAGGGTTAGACAGCCTGCTTTCAAGTTCCAGAAGCGGGCATTTCAGGACCCACAAAGTTCGAATTTCCCACCTTTCCCCCAAGTGCACGTTTCCTTCTTAGTTGCGGTTGACTAGAGGAAGTCACTAAGGATGAAGAGAAGGCCTCGAGGAAAATATGACAGAGGTCTCGACGAATCCTTAGGTGAATCGTTATTCACAGGGTGTGGAACCGAAAAATTAGACAACCGCAAACTGGAAAGTTTTTTTCATGTTTTCATCTGACCCGAGATAGGTGTCCTTCTGGTCAACCTTACAAAGACTTCCTTTTAGGACCTTAATGGAGGGTCTTTAAAGTCGGGGACCGATAGTCCTTATCCCTATTTATTCGTTCTAGCATTTATAGCCTGGCTTGGTCTTAAGATTGCAGGACTAAGGTGAAATTTCCAAAGGTATCTGTATTATTTCAATGAAGATAAAAATACGATTTACCAAAACTTACACGTCTTGTCATGGTTTTCGGATGCCTGAACCATTCTCCCAATTCTTGGGGGAGGTAGAATAGGAATTGTTTGCCACTAAAATTTACCCAAGCAGTTTATCAATCCATGATTAATGCCTTTGGGTTGAAATCTAATAAATGCAAGTCCTTCTCATGGATACGCCATAAGCCCGCAGTCTGGCATGTATGAAGAGAATCACATACTTATAACATAAACAGGTGTTGGACAGCGGGTATCCCATAAGGAAGTATTTCGGTAACTTTCCATGTTTAGAAAGTAGCTGGCATTTGAGCCAACTCCACTTCATTCAAAATTTCGTAGCTTATGATTGGACTTCCAAAATCACATGACGAGGAGAAATCGGTAGTAGACTGTGGCGATAATTGTCGCCAAACATATCACTATTTGTCGCCGATCTTAAAAAATGAAACCTTATGATGAGCGTTTCGCTTCTTGAAAAATGCTTATGCTTTAGCCATTTTGGTCTGGTTTTGTTTTCGTCCGGGTAAGTGACGGCATTTGTTACATTCTTACGAAATGTGAAGATAAAATACACGGTAGGTAACAATTTTTGTGTCAGCTTTCATAAATAATTGCAACCCTATTCCTATTTCTTACTTTTTGGAATAGTACGTTCTGGTGAGTCAACTTTGCTTGTAATGCTCCCCAGCAGAATATACTTTCAACTGGCTAAGAGATTTTTGATAATGTGCTTCTATTTATACTAATTACTGATGACTTTCTCTTGAAATTTTTAGTGTGCAATTGCTTTTATTTTTTATGCAGTCAAATATCATTAAAACTAACTCGCATAATACGAATTACTGATAGGACTAAATTTCAATCCCAGTCAAATAGATTTTTTTCAATGATCAAAAGCATCTAGTGACTCCAGAATTGTAGATTTACCTGTGGAAGAGGGAATAAATAATAAATGAATATTCCAAGAAATAAGCGTGACTTAAAAAGAAGTCGCTGCTGGCTAAGAAATTGTTAACTGTTTTTGTTTTGGCAATGAAAATTTATCTCCTCAATTACATAATTAAGAATCATTAAGAATCACCTGTAAAATCGTTGATGTAGAATAGACTTTAAATGTAAACCAACCAAGAATTGTACAGTAAGTAACCCTAAGTACTGTTAGTAAGAATTATTTTTACTGTCCCTTGAAATTTATCTTAACGAGGTTTGACTATGTATATTTATGTTCTTGGATATTGGATATATGGTTCATAATGCATATTTTCGGCATTACTGCATGTTCAGCTTCATGACAATTCCCTTTAGCCATTTTCACTATGTTGATGAAAGCTGGGTGTTCTTGCTGAATATGGGGTAGCTATAACATGCAAGGATTAAATTTAGGAAAGTAACAATATTTGTATCTGCTTTCATTCATTAAAATAATTGTAATTTCAATTATTTTTTATTTATTATGGAGATTGTGGATGCTGTTGAGTCGGCCTTGATTTTGAATGGTTCCAGTGGAATAATATTTGGTATAACAAGGTTACCATAACAATCCGGCCATCGTTGCATTTAAGGTTG
>OX375873.1:139430507-139538007 GCA_947359465.1 Metellina segmentata
GCAAACCTCCCCCAATTCTAATCACTAGCGCCCTCTGTCTCTTATGGGCTGCGCGAGGAGCCAACTTGAACGGACAGAGATGGAAGTCAGCCGAAAAAGAGGCGAGGAAAGACGTTCCTCTGATGTTCCGACGGAATCGAATGTGCAATACGTGCTCACTGTTATAACTGTTTGTGTGAACTTTGACAGGTCAGACGGGCATTAGCTACTCTGTACTCGCCATATGAACTCTCACTTGTAAATAATTCATCAGCTTCACTTCAATCATTAAAAATAGTAATTTTACTGGAACTGTGTAAAACCCAATTATTACATGTATTTTCTTTAATTTTATAAGTATGCATTTAAAATTATGATTTTTAAAGCTACCAATTAAAAAGTTATTCCTATTTCAATATCACATCAAAATAATCTAATAAAGTAAGGCATAGTGTTATTTTTTCACAAATGGCTGTCTAGAAATTTGTTCAAGTGGATTTAATATTTTCTTGTGTTGACTTGGTTTTATCATGGCTAAGTGGATTGCTATGGTTTAGTGTTAGCAGATTTGTTTGCTGAAGCTTGAGCCATTTCATTTCTTTAGCACTATCTTGTTCTTATACACTTTCGTGACAAAATGAACATGCCGAGACTTCTACCACTAACATAATCTAGTAATGTATTCAGTGGCATGGTGTATACCTCGGATGTGTGGTATACGTTGCTTCTTCCTGACTTCACATCTTCCTCAGCAACTGCCAAGCCTTCCGGAGAATATTTTATTCTCCTATCTGTGTTTCTCACATAAAGCCTTACCATTGTGGTACATTGTCATAGTCCTTCAGTGATTGATATGGTAAAACTCTGGTGGCAATTATGCTTTGCAAGAATTCAAAAGCCAGATAAAATAAATCAAATAGCAAGTAAATGACAGAACACCTAATCAAATTCTTCAGTTTCTTTTCACTAAATCCTTTTCGGCTTAATTGAATCTGAAAATGAAAAAACAATGGAAAGGGCCTTATATTTCATTTCACAATGAACAAATAGTATGGGTGCTAGTAGACAAATAAAATAAAAGATCACTGTCCTCTGCCGATCTTACGAGATTACCGACTTTGGTAGGGGGAGAAGCGGCGTGACTTTAAAATAGTGGTTGGTTTTGGATTTGATGGTGCAAGGGTCTAAATTGGCTAAACACACGACAATGTTGTGGAAAGAAAGATATGGAGAGAATAAAGAAAGATTGCTTGGGCATCCAGGAGTTGCGCTGACCACAACATCACGTAATTTGAAACCACGTGTGTAGAGAATGTTTGAACTTGGCATGCGACATCGATGTTGATGTTTTCAAAACATCGATGTTTTTGTAACATCGATGTTTATACTTGTCGATGTTTTATTTTTAAATGAAAAAGTACAGTTACAAAAATTTTAAAAATAACCAAGTGGCAAAATTTTTATAATTTGCTAATTGAACATACTTTTAGACCAAAGTGTCCAGGGGTGAAGGGTCTGATAAGTAGGGATGCGACATCGATGTCAATGTTTTCAAAACATTGATGTTTTATAAAAAAACATCGATGTATTGGAGATGATGTCGCATTACTTGTTGCTAAACCAGTTTTAAGAAAAGGGAAAAAAAGTTTAAATAAACTGAATTTTAAAAACATCGATGGTTTGAGGGCGATGTTTTATCAACGTCGATGTTTTAATTTTGAACATCACTAGTTTGCTAAAACAGTTTTAAGAAATGGGGGAAAAAGTTTAAATACACTGAATTTTAAAAACTTCGATGTTTTTGGGGCGATGTTTTATCAACATCGATGTTTTAATTTTAAACATCGATGTTTCAAAACATCGATGTCGCATCCCTAGTTCGAACTCGGATGCGTTCAATGACAAATTCACAGAGCAAATCTTTGTTTAAAATAAAAAAATTTCCACTCTACGATCCAAACTTATATTTTGGACAAAAGTCAGATGACGAACAGCAACAAGGAAATAAATAATTTTATGTATTTAATAAGTGGATCGGCGTTAGATAAATAGCAAAGTAGATCAAGTATTATGAAGATCTAGACTTCAAGGGCCGCGGTTGTATTTTTAAATCTATTACATAACCACGATTTCTTGAGTAATATTTACGGGCTGCTATATTTCTATTCTTTATATCAACGTTTCGTTACGACTTGAAAAACGATAATAAATCAAATGTGGCCGTGGAACACCAGTTGGTAGAGTAGCGGTCTGGCAACCGGAGGGTTGCGAGTTCTAAACTCGATCCCATCAAAGACCGTCGTATACGTAGTAGGAATGCGACGTCGATGTTTTCAAAACATCGATGTATTGAGTCGATGTTTTTGTAACATCGATGTTAATACTTGTCAATGTTTTTACGTTGTCGATTTTTTATTTTTAAATTTAAAAAGTACCGTTATAAAAATTAAAAAAAAAAAAAAAAACAAGTAGCACAATTTTCATAATCAGCAGATTGAACATACTTTTAGACCAAAGTGGCCAAGGTTGAAGGGTCTGAAAAGTAGGGATGCGACATCGATGTCAATGTTTTCAAAACATTGATGTTTTATAAAAAACATCGATGTATTGCAGCCGATGTCACATCACTAGTTGCTAAACAAGTTTTTAAGAAATGGGGGAAAAAGTTTAAATACACTGAATTTTAAAAACATCGATGGTTTTGGTACGATGTATTATCAACATCGATGTTTTAATTTTGAACATCGAAGTTTCATAACATCGATGTTTTGCTGTCGATGTCACATCACTAATACGTAGGGACTAGAGCAGGTTAAATATGTCAGGGCCTCAAATGTCCTCACGCTGGCGAATTGAAAAGTTTGTAGGTACCTGCTTAAGTTTTGACTTCGTTATCTGACCGGAGTTGTCGCCAATATCCTGTTGTGATGCGTCAGTGTAACGTTAATTCAGGTACCTACCTTAGAAGTTCTCAAAACTTTGTTTGAATGCTATTTTGTTTTTCTAATTTCTGATAACCCTAAATACAAAGAAGCACTACCGAACATCAGTACTCAAGAATACGCTTGTTGTATGGGTCGTGGGATTTTATCGGACCAATCAGAGGTTACGAAATTTGGAGGGAAGTGGAATTGGCCCATATGCAAGTAGCTGGGTATTTGGCTCTATCAGCTTCGTATTAGGGGCCGGAAATCGGATAGCGATGGGTGTATTCGAATGCAAGAGTACTCGTGCACTCGATTATTTTCTAAAGTAATCGAATACCAAAGTAATTGGATATAAGTATTCGGAATCAAAATTACTCATCCTGGGTATTCGGATACAAAAGTATTTACCCTATACAGTCGAATATCAAAAATTGTTTCTTGCTACCGATTAATCGTTTTTGTAAATGCGTTTTCGAACACTTAATCGATATTTAAAAGAACTCGAATACCAAGTCGATATTCGATTCTCAAAGTATCAAAAGTACTCGATTCCGTCAGAACGCGATCGATCCAAAGACATACACGGATTCGTCATCAACGTAATTACTTTTCAAAATTCTTCCTCAGGTTCCCTTTCTAAAAGTTCAAAAGAACAGCCTCCTCTTCCTCTTCCCCGATCTTTTGAAAATTCCGGAAAGCGCACCTTCATTCACTAGAAAATCCCAAGCAACACTCAAGGGCACCGCGATTCCGTAATGACCATAGAAAAAAAAAACGACTTCGTGCTCGGAGGGAAACACTTCAACCAGGTGAATAAAAGCTCAGGGAAAAAAACTTGGGACAGTTTCTCCGCTTCATAACGAGGAATCAATGACAAGATATCCCCACGCACAGCTGAAAAATTATCATTCCAATAGCATGAAATTCACTTTCAGGAGCAAGTTATGGTAATTCTTTCAAATATTTGGTAATGTGGAAGACGGCTACAAGAAGGGCGGATCTATTTGAAATGAAAGAGTTGAGCCTTCTCCTAGATTCTTTAATACATACTAAAACACTTTCGTATTTTTCGAAATTGCATTTATTTTCAACCGTTTGTTTACTGAGATCTAAAGCAAAAGTTTAGGGTAACAGCTGACTTGTAAGCCGTTCGAAGTATGATAACTCAGCCACAAGCCGATTCAAGATTTCGCCAATCTTTCACCTCTTTTCAGTAGAAAAAACAATGGTATTTTTAGTCTGCACATACAGACCTACATATATGCCTTGTTTATGCCCAAGTTATGGATTGTGTGGTAAAACTAAACCCAAGAACACAGAATCGAAGAGTTTACTGTATTTTATTACATACATTGCTGATTTCGTATCAGGTAATTTCAATTCCACCCTACGTATATTAGTTGTGTTAGTAAAGGTTTCCTTGTGCGTGTATGTCCATTTGCTTGATGTTGCGCAGCTTGGCCAAGTATAGTGTCATCAAAACCAACTATTACCTACAATTCTTCCTGAACCGAACTTATATTCTAATTTAACCTTTCTGGTGATTGACTTGATGAAGTATATAGTCACTAGGAAAACTGACTAGAACATGATAGATCAATACATATCTCCTCAAAAGAAAAAAAAAACTGGCCAGATCGTGATCTCGTGATCAAAAAAAAAAAAAATCAGTAGTCTTTATGAAGATATATTTTGTTGAAACTATTTGAAGGTCTAACGTCGAAACCCGGATTTCAAAACGGCACTTTTATCCTTATAATAAAGACATACTTTTTACACGACAGTCAGTCAACTCAATACTAATGGAGGAGATACATGAATAGTTCGCAAAGTGTTTCAAACAAAGCTTCTGCGTGCAGGATATAAATATTGTATATTGTACAGCACAGTGCACGCGTAAATAACCGAGTGCGAAGTATTTGCTGAGCTAAATTCCTAAGGCTGTGCCGACATTTACGGTTAGGATCTCCCAGTAGTTACTGGGACGTAAAAGATGTCCGCCAACCCCATTGTCTGACAGCGGAAACTGCAATAATTGCTTTTGGCACCACTCTCACACCTCGACTTCCGAGAGTGGGAACTTATGGAATTATCTGCTCCAACGGGGGAATCCAGAAGGCGCACTTTCCGATCCAATGCATGCCTCTGCACGACATAAGCCGCTAAATGAAAATGTGTACTTTAATGTTCATTCATTATCCTCCGACAATACATTTAGCGCCTCTGTTTTAGAGAGTCCCGTTAAATGGATTTTATTCGTGAATTTCCAACAGGCCGTGTAACAGTGGTGCCATTCGATTCCAAATGATGGGTATGTAGGTATTTCAATTAAAGCCGCACTAGAGCAACACAGCGAGCTATTGGCGACGACGGTCCGGGATCAGTCCCGAAGGGAAAGGAGGACATTTTCAGCCGCGGTCACACGCCTGAACTGGCACTCCACACTTAGACAACTGGCCATTCAAGGCAAAGATAGATTGAAGGTGCACCAGCCCCCTTTTGTACACGACGGTATTTGGTTGGATTCCCACTCAGCTTTCCGTTTGCTAATCGGTTGAAATACTATTGTTGAACGGCCTAAGCGGTTTCGAAAAGATCAAATGAAGATCTGTTCAATTTAACAAAAGATGAGACGTCCATCAAGATCTAGTTATTTTAGCTAATAACCTAGAGACACCTCTTCAAGACAACCAGCAGGAGGGTTATTATAAAAAGAGAACGTTTTTTAAAGTTACAGATGGAGGACAGCGTTATGGCACCAATTCAACAATCCATATCTCCAGATAGTAATTAATTTAAATATTTCGTTCTATTTTTCCAAACAAATGTGTTTAACCAGATGTTAATTGTGTCATAACGTCTTAATGGACGTCATTAGAAAGAATTGGTCCGATTTTGATGGACGAGATTTCTTGTTGAAACTGCTTCGATGTTAATTGTAAGTATAACAAAATACAAGTCAAATAAATACATAGAGTAAGCTTGGTACCGATGGAGATTCTAAAACGAAAGTGCTGTTCCTAGCGACGGAAAATAGTTTTGTTGTAAAATGTCCGCACGATAAGTCATCTGCGTTACAGTGAGAACTTTTCAATCATTAGTACGATATAAAGTATGTATCTTACAATACAACACTTTAAAGAAATTGCTTTTGCTAGGTTCCCAGCAAAAAAAATCAGCATCTTTCCTTCAAAAAAATATCTATTTTGAAGGTTTTTTGCAGGTGAATGCAGGTTTTTTGAAGGCAGTTAAATAAGTGCAGATTTTACGCGGTGAAAATGCAGAGGTTTTGAAGGAATAATGGTTTCCTTCATTAGTACTGCAGTTTTTCGGAAATTAAATTTATAATTTTTCCAAATTAATTTTTACCTTCATAAAATCTGCAGTTTTTATAAAGTAAAAATGCAGTAAAAATGCCTTCATAAAATTCCTTCATAAAAACTGCAGTTTTTATGAAGGAATTTTATAAAAGCATTTTTCCTTCATAAAAACTGCAGTTTTTTTGAAGGAAAAATAAAGTTTGAAGTTAAAGTTTTGTTTCATAAAAATGTAGTTTTTATGAAAACACTTATCAACTATTATGTTTTATTAAAATTAATTTATATATATATATATAAAATATTTTCTTTAAAAAAAGTGAAAATTTTCCATAATAAAAAAATTGCATTTTTTGTCGATTATTTCATTTTTTAGTCCAATCATAAAATGTAACCTTGTATTTGATACTGCTAGCCAACATTCGATTAAAATCTTTTTTTCAACGCATCTAATGTATTTCTCCAACATACCAAATATCTGAATTTGGTCTGTTATATTAACTCCCAACAAAATTAATAATTTGCATATATCTTGGAATTATAAAACTAATCTATTATGAATTTGTTGTATGAGATGTTAACATTTTATGAATATTTTAAATGCTAAAATTCAAATGTGAAGATAGGAAATTCCTATCACATACCAATAATATGTGATAAGTTTTTATATTATGCAATATATCACCTGGTTTCTTATTTTGTAAAAGTATTAAATCCCTCCAAACAAAATTTAAGTGGGTGTGGGACACATTGAAATTTTTTTTTTATTAATTAATTTTGAATTTTGAATTTTTTTGTACTGATTGCCCATTCAACTAATAAGCGAAATCACAACACAAAATTTTTCCAAAATTTTTTCTAAAATTTTAAATTAAAATTTCTTGAAAAAAAGAGTGGTCATTTTAAATTGTTAAAATTCAAAATATTCTTGTACAATTTTCAAAATTCTTGCAGTAAATTATTCACAAATTTATAAACTTTAATTTTGATTCAACAATTTCAAAAATATTTATTTAATAAAAAATAAAAAAATATTTGAATGAAAATTTTTGAAAGTTTTAAGGTACTTTTTTTAAGTCATATTTTTAAAAGTAAATATTTGTTTCAAATTTGCAGAATTGAAATTAAAGTATAATGTTTGAAAAAGATATATTCCAAATTTCAACCCCTAAATTTGATCGGTTTTCGACTTATAGCAATTTGAATACAGGAAATCTTGAAAAAATGTAACATGGAGAAAAACGCATTTAAAGTTTTAAAGACATATATTGTTTCCATGACAACAACTGTCAAGAGTGTTAGATTTTCAGAACAAAAAGCACCACAAAAATTATTATATCTCTAGTTCTAATTAAGATAGAAATATGATTAGACGTCTTTTTAAGCAGAAAAACACAGATAATTTCTTAAAATAATAAAAGTGTTTCGAAAATTTGACGATTTTTGTGTCTCGGACCCCTTTAAACCATTTTCAATTTATTCATAGTGAAAAAAAACAAAGTCCAAAACAGAGAAAAAACAAACACTACATTAATTCACCACGCTTGGATATGACTGTTACGGCCTAATGGATAGCATGCTAAACTCCAGATCCTTGGCCCCGGGTTCGAGTCCAATCATCTGAACGTGATTCAAAGTTACGAGGTGTTGTCCTCGGTTCGTTCCCATGTTAATAGATCGTGGACCATTGTCAATAGCCCGTTGTGTTACTCTAGGTCGACGTTATTCCCACGAAATTCTTTTTTTTTATGAATCCAAAATAATATGTTTACTTATCTCACTACCAGATGGCGCCACCAGTCATTCATCATGACAAACCGTCAAAAAACTGCAGGTTTCCTGCAGGAATTTTGTCCGAAATTCATGCAGGAAACCTGCAGGTTTTTTTTGAAGTTTTTTTGCTGATTTTTTTTCCTGGGTTATGTACCTCGACACTAAAAAAAATGATGATGAGTTAAAAGATGATGCAATTTCTGAATTTTCGATCGTTGCTAGGATCCCACCGGGAATTATAAACTATACGCTTTTTTCATATATATTATCATTTCAATCCAAATGTATTTCCTGAATAGGTTTGTGTGCAAAAAATGTGTCAGTTGTTAACGGCAACTCGCAAAATTGTGTGTAAAGCCAGATTTTGTTTCAAAGATGTGTTGTTTCTTGTTTGCAACAATGTCAATTTCAATGTAAAAGATGGTATTAATTTCAATAACATGATAATTTTTTATTTGTTCTACATTTCCTGAAACGTCAGGGATTATAATTGAGCTGGTCAGGAACTTCTATTTTCAGGTTTGGTAAACCTATCTGCGTCCCTTTTTGCGCACAAGAGTGTCGCACTCCCCCTCCAATTTTCACAAGAGTCTACCTAGAGATTATCTTACACTAGCCACTGCGTGGCTAGGCCGGCGCTGCCCGTGCCCGTGGTGGAAGGTATTAAGCTGGTGTAAAATTTTCCGCAGTTTTCAAATCCGTTGAAATTTTTACTCGATCTCGAAATTTCTCTCGAGATTTATCGTCTGGCTAGAAAATCAATCGCGCAAAATCACGAAAAAAATAATTTTCTCTGCGTTCTGCGGATGAAAAAAACTTGGCATGGTTCTAAACCCTGACTGCAAGGTCGCATGAGCAGAAAAAGTTCTTCACGTTTAAAAAACCAATGGAGAATAAAACTATTAAATTCATTTAAAAATCTTTTAGATTGAATTAAAAAAAAAAAAAATTCGCCACGATCCAAAAATTTCAAATAATTTGGACTACCTGTGTGCCAAATCTCATTGCTGTAAGTACCATAGAATCGTTAGGATTTTGCGGCCCCAAACAGACGAACAAACAAACACCTCCTTTTATAATATTAGCGAGTAATCTGGTGTAAAATTTTCCGCAAATATGAAATTCGTTGAAGATATATTCAATTAAAAAATTATTTATTTAAAGAAAATCATATTTTTAGGTATCAATTTAAATTAAATTTTCCGCAGATTTCAAATCCGTTGAAAATTTCAATCTATCTTTAGCGATTCCGATTTTACGGAAAAAAACTTAACAATCCCAGTCAATCTTTTTTATTTATTGCTCTCATTCGCGGAAATGTAAAAATCAAAGCGGAAACGAAAAAAAATAATTTTCTCTATAGTAGGTGTTGGTTCTTGTAAGTTGTAAGCTTACGTGGGTAGAGAAAGTCAGGATTATGGTGTTTCTTCTTTCTCGGAAGAACGCGTTTGAAGAACCAGGTAGAGAATAAAACTATTAAATTCATTTAAAAATTTTCTAAATTAAATTTTAAAATTCGCCGCGACCCGAAAATTGCAAAAAAATTTGGACAACCTGTGTGCTAAATCTCATTGCTGTAAGTGTCATAGATAGTCAGGATTTTGCGGCCGCGAAACAAACAGACAAACAAACACTTCATTTTATAATATTAGAGACCCCCCCCCTATGACTTATTTAATAAAATAAAACTTATTATATGCAAAAATGTGAACATTATATTTACTTTTATAAACCGATCAACTTATCAGCAAGACCTTTTTTCATCCATTTTAGGTTCATGTTTAGTTTGTGAGGCTTTGTTTCTAGGGCAACGGCTATATTTGGCCCAGCTACACCAAACGAAAGCCAGAATATGTCAAGTACTGGACATACTCTAGCTACAGAACGAATGTTTGAAATTAAGAAGCACATCAAGAATTATTTTGCAATTATCTAACTCCAGCTTATTACCACCAACTTATACTTCAGTAAGAATTTGAGAACCTTGTATTGATTTGTTTGAAGAGCTTAGCTTTAAAAAAAAAAAACCTTCAGATACAAAGCGAGCTGCTTGAATAAATATACTTTTCATAAGAATCTCTGAAATACGGTACTTGGATTTATGAAAATATCTCCAGCACTTTAAAAATAAATAAATGTACGGTTCTCTATTTTACCAGAATTCGAAAAAATATATAAATAAAAATTCTTTCAAAAAGTGCTTTGTAAAGGAAAAGACCAATATCAGAAGAAAATTTGTGAGAAACAAGTTTGTTTGATATGAGTAATTAATCTTTGAGAAATACACATTTCTTCTTTTCACCAAACACCTTCGAAGTAATTTGACATAAGAAAGTCATTTGGAGAAACGATCCCAATATCACTTCATTGTGCAAAGTCTTTCTTATAAAGGGCCGTTTCGTACTGAACTAATTTCTCTTGTAACAACTTCAAAACTGTGCTTGCTCTTCATAATTTTTACATAAGTAACTTGTTTTTTGATAAAGCATGTTGGGTGAAACGATTAGTTTGGTTAGTCGAGTTGGGTCTTAATGGCGTAAAAAGAGCCATACTTGACCAAGCTGTGATAAACACCAGACATATAGCATCAAGAAATGAACATACCAATGGTGAATATTTAATATTTCTTACTGACCCAGAAGGAGAAATGCGCCTAGGGTACTCTACAGAAATAAAACCTGCGTTGTCTAGAACTCGCAGGTTTTTAGCGAGCAAAACCACTCATCAACTCCCCCTGTAGTGAGCAAACCGACTCATCAACAGCTGCCGAGAGTTTGTTTTCATGTAAAAAAAGTATCTGTACGAAAGAGCTGTAACCGAATATAGTTTCGGCATCGCCTCAATTTGTAATTCAATGTAAAATAAATAATTTTCTTATGGTTCGATGGGTACAGCAGAGTAAATCCAAAAGGAATTTTTTTCCGATTGACTGAGGAAATTATACCTATTTCAAAAACAGGGAATGTAGGTATTTTTAATCAACGTCGCATTGGAGCAACACAATGGGCTCTATTGGCGACGGTCCATCTTTCTAGTCCCTCAACTCCGACCGTCGTAGGTCACTACGGATCCAGGGAAGGCTCCAGGAGGATTCAGGCTGTGGGCCTCGCTTTGTGGAACCGATATACGCTTTTCGCTGTGGAAATTAAAAAGGTACTACTAATCAACCATGTATTGTTAGTTTGGAGTTGAACACATAAGCAAATCAACTTCCATCCTAATTTTATAGTATGGTGTTGCTTTTTACCTAGCAGGGCTTAAGAAGAAATTCTACATTGGCATCTATGTCTTATTCCTGTCGAGTTTAGATGTAAGTGAACCTACGCATTTTATCTCGGATTTGATTCTTTCCCTCAGGAGGGCTTGGGGTTGTCATCCACATAAATTAACCCACGCGGCTCAGCACTTGGAGACACTTCGGGTCATGCTTAATGTCTCTGGGCTTGACTCAAACGAACTCAAGTCATTTTCAGAGCTGCGCCATGAGCCTACACTCAAGTATGTAGTGAAGCGAATCACGTACTACACCACATAGACAGGTGTCAACGTTGGATATCCCATCCGGAAGACGAATTTTGGGAAGCGTCCGTTGTTTGTAAGTTGCTGGATAGAAAAAGGTCGTGCAGATGCATTCTGAGGTTGGCAACGGTCCGGGATCGATTCTCAAGGGAAATATTCAAGGACAACACCTTCTTATTTTGAACCACGGTTAGATGACAAAGTCACACTTGAGCTGGCACCCCACTCTCCAACCTCTACACACCACTTGATGCCATGACAGATTTAACGTGCATCAAACTCCATTTTAGACAACGGTCTTCGGTTGGATTCAAACTCGCATGCCTCCTGTTTTTAATCCGTTAATCTTCGAACCAGGGACTCTTCGAAAAATAGGACATGTCTGCCTTTTGGATACCGTATAGTAATCCTACATGACACATTTTAGCCTACTGAAGACACATTTAATCTTAGATCGAAGTAGAGTCAATATTTTCGACAAATACCAAAACGCAAGAAGCAGAAATAAAAGCAATGTTTGGCTTTAATACTACATTGATTCATTCAACGTCCCGAAAAAAGCCTTTGAATGGATATTTCATAAACCTGTTGCTCTCTCTCTCTCTTTCGAGAGAGAGACAGAACAGGGACTTACAGCTTGAATTCTGTAGAATAAGCGAATTCTTCACAAGACTTCCCCTCAAAGAAAAAGACAAGCAAAAGCATCTTATTGAAACGTCAAGTCTAATTTTATTCCCGAAAGATTTATCATGGACGGCACGAGAAATGTATTAAACAATGGATTCGGAATATTGGAGAAGGAATTTCTCCTTTGAAGCCAGAGGAAGCAAACATATTTCACGGGGGAAAAAGCCTCAACGACTCGAAAACCAAATAGCCGTTGAAAAGCGCGTCTCCAATCCTTCATGACGGAAATTCCGCAACAAAATTCTATTTGATTTCCGTTTTTGGAAGGGAAGGCGTTTTAATAATATATATCTCCTCTTGCAGGGGCTTGAAACAACATTTAGTTTTTTGCCTTTCCCTCGTACTTTTATTATCATTCCCTTGACAAAAGAAGAAAATCCCGGGAACAAATAAGGACGGAAAAGGAAGGAATTCCACCACTGCAGGCATTCGAGACCGGCCATTTTTTTTTGGTAATCCCGGGACTTAACAGAAGAGTGAGGTACTTTTAATAAGAATTATTTCGGCTTGTCGTCCTTTTAAGGTTAAAACTCTCGCAAAACAAGGCTATAAAATCTCAAAGTCTGTGGACAAGGTCCTTTAGTCACAAGAAACGAATGGAAATTCTCAAGTGATGGGTAGGTACTTAATTTAGCGTCGCACTGGAGCAACGCAATGTGCTGTTGGCGACGGTCCGGTATCAATCCCGATAGCAAAGATCGATGGACAATACGACACAATTTTGAACCATGGTCAAATGACGAGGTCACACCTGAGCTTCGACCCTACTCTCCAAACCCACTCCCCACTAACTCGAAGACATTTGAGACCACGGCAGATAAACGGGCACTTGAACGTACTTAAATGATAGTATGTGTGTTCAAATGTTCAAACTCAGATGTGTTTGATGAGGGGTTCACACGCATATATCCGTTCTGAAAACTGCAATCTTCTCTACAAAGCTCCACACCTCATTTGAACTACTGACCAAAAACACCTTTCTAACTCATTCATCCAATAGTTCGTTGTTTTGGGGTTTTTATGACGCAACGCCCAATTAATAGATGTGGTAATTTAATCAGTATGGTAGTTAGGTATTGAATTAAAGTCCCGCTGGAGCAACACGACGGGCAATTGCGACGGTCCGGCATCCATCCTGAAGGGAAAGATCTGATCACAATAAGTAGTAATTTTGAATCATGGTCAGATGTAGATGACATACCTGAGAGCAGGCACATCACTCTACAAACGTCCATAAAATGCCAACCACGAGAATATTTGATGTCTCTACGGATTTAACGTGCATCCGCTCGTACGTACTCGACGGGATTTAGATTGATCGAGCTTGTAACTTGGAACGCTCCGATTACTCTAAATCGCTTTTCCTAATAACGAGATATCTCGTCCATCAAGATCTGGTCAGTTTTCTTCCAATGGCAAAATATGTCTGATCCATCAAGAACTGGTCAGTTTTCTTCGAATGACGATAATTCATCGATATCTGATCAGTTTTGCTAATGACTAAATACCTCGTCCAAACAACCGGTTGGACGGTTAATAAACCTGAAAGAAAACTCTAGTCCATTCCTTTCAACTAGATGCTACATAGGATTTAGGTATCGCACTCTGTAAATCTTGTGTCTTCATTTCAAACGGAACTCTATTCAAAAACTTTATGTAAATCTTCAAGAAACATCGACGTATTCCGAGTGCATGTGTATCGACATCCTCTAACACGAGCTGTCACATCTCAGAAGCGAATCGTCGTAGACTACCAGAATCCACATAGATTTCCGAAGTTTTGCTTGCTTACGGAACTTCTAGAAGAAAAGATGCAGATGCAGAATTTTAACAATATAATTGGAAGTATGCTGTATGGAATAAATCTCAGTGCAATTTGTCTCTGTCAATTCGGTTTCAAAACTTCGGTAAACCACATTGTCGGTAAATTCTAATTGAGAATCGGGTAATTTGCCAAACTCGTCAAACTACTTCGGTTTTCTTTTTCAAAATTCCACAATTAAGGGTTAAAAGGGCTCAAATGTTACGATCACAGTTTGCATGAATGATGTAGAAATTATCACACGTCACTCACACGCAAACAAGTGTTGGAGCGCATGAGAAACTTTTTATGTCCAGCTAAATATAGATGGCGGTAGTGTTTTTGTGTTTATATGCGTTTCCTGTACGAATTCCGAATGGGACGTCAATTGGCTTGCTTTTCGAGTACGGATTTCATCCTTTTTCCAATAAAAATTCCAAAGAATGAATTCGAACACGATATGCCCAAATGAAACATTATTTCTAAAGAATGTGTGTATGCCCCGTTTTGGTGGTAGAGGGTGCTGCTTAGGTCAGTCAATAACATCGTTTTTTGGAGTAAAGCATCATTCCCTTCTCGAATTTTCAACTGCATGCATCTCTACACGAATTCGGTTGGTTGGTTTAGGCTTTTATGACGCAAGAGCATTTTTTAACATGTTGCGCCAGATACAATAGATAAAGTATTATGTAATATACACACACAATGAAAGTTTTACTCACACAGAAGATAGAAATACACTCAAGGTGTATACGAATTTGTAGCTCACAGATATGCATCTGAGATATGGAGCTGCGAACGGAAACGAACGGTTCTTTTTATTTTATTTTATTATAGGTTTTAATTATTATAATTAATTATAATTAATTTATATTAAAGGTTTTTAAAACTAAAAATTTCATTTCTAAATTTATTAAAATGTTCATTTTAAGCCCCTCTACAACCTTTATCAATTTGGCCAGATATTTTCAAACACCCTGTAATTCATCAATTACTTAGTTTTGAATCGTGATAATTGATTAGTCAACACCACTTGGCTTAAAGGCCAAACGTGACCAAGTCAAATTATTTACCATATCGCACCACAACATGAAAAGTACCACAGGTCAAAAAATAAAAATTTTGATGTTATTTCATTGAAAAATATGTATGAGGTGGCTCAGCGTGTTATAGTAATATTCTATGGAATATAATAGAAGTTACCTCCATATATACTTACCTAAAATTTAAAAGAAGCTTATACTTTTTCAAGAGATGTTTTATAGTACCTTTGAATTGATATTTCTCAAATCCTGCAATTTTGAATTGCGTCACTTTTCTTGCCGGGGTGCGATAGCATTTAGATAGCACAAGTTTACTTCAGTCTTTTTTCATTTCTCAGCGCATTAACACTAGGTTTGAAAAAATACTTGTACTGTATACATACGTTAACGTGCCTAATAGTTACACTTGGAAGTCCAAAGCAAGAAGTGGTCGCCTCGTAAAAGAGCTGAAAAATTTGTGGGACTCAATACCAGTATTTTACCAAAGAATGCAGAAAGATTTTGTCTTGAAGGTGATTCTCAACAGAATTGCTGGTGCCACCTGCTATCAAGATCTGCGAACCCACGAAGGAGTTGTGTATCCAACATTACGAAAAGCTGCAACTGTCATGGCAATAACAAAAGGCAGTGAAGAAGCTAATGCTGTGCTGAACGAAGCCGCGTCTACTATGATGCTATGTCGTTCTAGGAGATTATTCGCTTACTACCTGGTTAGAGACGAACCGTCAAATGCATTACAACTGTGGAAAAAGTTTCGAAACGAGTTGATTCATTGTGGCAGCACAGAAAACGAGGCACTTAGTGATATTGAACGGCTCCTCAACTCAGAGAATAGGGCATGCAAGAATTTCAGACTTCTCCCCAAACCACAGTTTTCAAGTGTGCCAGAGCTACACGTGGACATCGGACATCATTTAGAAAAATGCTGACATATTCAAGAAAAGTTCAATGCGAACGAACTTATTGTGTACCAGAGAATAGTTGACGGCATTTCAGGGAAATCTGAAGGCTTTCTTGAGAAGTGTTTTTTTACTGATGAGCCGGGTGGGACGAACATGAAACATGAGAGTGGAAAGACATTCTTGTACACAGGATTGTATCAGACACCTCGTCATGGAAAAGCAAATTGTTTGTGTTTCTTGAACCGGAATAGCTTCAATTCTTCTGTCATGTGGAACCACGTCCCATCGTTTTATCAACCTACCCATTGAGCTGAAAGAGGGTGAAATCTGCTTCACAAAGCCTCGTGACAAGCGTCGCCTTCAGAAAACTGATGTTGTTATCTAGGATGCGTCAAGTATGGTACCAAGAAAAGCCCTCGAGATTATCGATCGGACTCTTCGTGAGGTGATGGATAATAAAATCCCTATCGGCGGAAAGACATTTATCCTGGGAGGAGATTTCAGACAGGTGCTACCAGTTGTAAACAAAGCTAACCGACGTCAAATCGTGGACGAGTGCATCGTCATCTCATCTGTGGACACTCTTTGAGATTCATCACCTGAAGATAAAGATGAGAGCGATTTCTGGAGCTGAAAACTTTGCAGATTGGCTGTTGCAGTTCAGAAAAGGAGACCTCGATGAACTCAGCGTGAAAGAATCTTCAGATTTTGCTTTTGCGGATTCGGTCAATTTTTTTTTTTTAATATGTAACAGATGTGACTGTTGACCTTCTCACCAGAACAATACTGTCTCCCCAGAGCGACGAAAAGATTTTTGTCCGGGATACCCGGTAAAGAAGTAGTCAGTTGCAGCATCGACAAGACAACTTTTGTTAGAATCGACAAGAGTGATGCAAGAGAAGAAGCCACTTTTCGGTACGCAGACTAGTATCTGCATTCATTGACGCCTGCTGGAATACCACCACACGAGTTACAATTGAAAGTTGGCTGCATCGTGATGCTGATTAGGAATCTCTGCATAGCTGATGGCCTCTGCAATGGAACGCGCCTCTTGGTGCAACGAATAGACAGCAGAGTTTTTACTGCGAAGATCATCACTGGGGATAAAAAAGGAAACATCGTGAACATACCTAGAATTCAACTCAACACTTCAAGTGGACATTCTCATCTGCCCTTTGTTTTGTACCGAAGACAATTTTCGTTCCGCCTTGCATTTGCGTTAACAATCAACAAGTCACAAGGTTAGACTTTTGAACGTGTAGGAATTTACATTGAACGTCCCATATTTGCACATGATCAACTATATGTTGTTCTGTCTAAATGTGTGTCAGCTGAAAACATTAAGATCTTTGTAAAAGATTGAACGAGATATAAAATATAGTGTACTAGCCTTTGTGTGGCTAGTCCGGCGTTACCCGTGCCCGTGGTGTAAGGTATTAATCTGGTGTAAAATTTTCCGCAGATATTAAATCCATTGAAGATATATTCAATTAAAAAATTATTTAGTTAAAGAAAATCATATTTTTAGGCATCAATCTAAAGTAAAAATTTTCGCAGATTTCAAATCCGTTGAAATTTTCAACCTATCTTTAGCGATTCCGATTTTATGAAAGAAAAAAAAAATTAAGAATCCCAGTCAATATGTTTTTTATTTCTTGCTCTCATTCGATAAAATGGAATGGGACAGGAAATATCATCTCTTTCTTTTTTTTTTTACCGCAAAGGGCAGAAGATTCAATTGTTTTTTGGAAAAGAGAAAGTTTACGTGTCGTCACAATCTCTTGCGAAAATATAAAAGAAGTTCACGTGGGTAGAAAAGTCCAGATTCGGGTGTTTCTTCTTTTCTCCGGAAGAACCGCGTTGATAAAAACCGATGGAGAATAAAACTATCAAATTTATTTAAAAATCTTCAAGATTGAATTTTAAAATTCGCCGTGACACAAAAATTGTAAAGAATTCGGACTACCTGTGGGCCAAATCTCATTGCTGTAAGTGCCATAGAATTGTCAGGATTTTGCGGCAAGAAACAAACAAACAAACACTTCCTTTTATAATAGAAGAGATAAGGAGATATTGCATTGAACTTATGTTTCATTACTTATAACTTCAAAATCAGTTCCGGTTTCCTCACGGTCCTCCAAGCGTCAGTTCCTGTTAATATTTTTTTTAATTCAGAGAAGTAATGAGGCGATATGCCCTTGTCATGTTGGCGAGCGTTAGCGAACAGGCACTGAAGACCCCTAGTTTCACTAAAGTTTAGAATAAGCATTTGATGACTGAGTATCTGTAAAGTTTCAAATGTCCTATTGCAATAATTTTAATAAAATAGTATATTGGATCTCGGCAATTTTTTTTGTCTCAAAATATCAAGACTATACTATGATTCTTCAGGAAATCGGGTTATTACGCACGTCGGTTTCTAGCGATCGAATACTAGTATAGTGCATTATTAGAACATTCATATTAGATCCACATATATTATAATTTTTGTAATCTGACATCTGCGAAATAGGAATACATTTATTTGCTCCTAACACTTAACGAGAACAAAACTGAATTTGTTCCGAGCATCTTGATTAAAACAATTATTCATCTTATGGTTTTAAGAAACTATGAGGCAAAGTTAAAAACCTTAAGTGTCAGCTCTTAAGAATATTGAACTCAGATATTTAACTTCCGAAATTAACTCGACGTAAACATTCCAGTAGACTTGTTATTTTTCTATGGAGTCAAAGCTGCGCTAATTATCGATCTCAAATAAAGCTAGTATGTCGACTAAAATTGTACAATTTAGCCACGCCATAATGATCATTTTGTTAAAGGGCTGCATTTGGTCAAGCTGTGTCAAACACAAGATAAAGTAATGAACATAAATACAAGAAAAGTTTTACTGACACAGTAGAGAAATACGTACAGGCACACTGATGAGAGAGTACAAATAAAGGCACATGGAAAGGCCGCAATGCAATAATAGCTAGACTATAGTTCTCTCACAATAAAAAACAGAAAACCAGTCAGTCAGACAACCATTACAATCTAATAAGAAAATAAATTTTAAAACAAAGGTATTACTGGAAACAAATAGCAATATGAGCCGTCTCTAATTTGTCAGATAAAAGACACTAGAAATTCTGGTACATAACTAGATTTTGAAATATATTATAATGAATTTACTTTCCACTTTAATAATATATATCACATTAATCCTGTCTCGTGTAAAATGTAATATATCACGGCATGCAATCTATTAACTTTCTTGATGTAAGACACCCATCTAATATTTTCTTTCAATTTGTAAAAATATGTTTAAGGTGCATGTATACAATAGAAATCACGAAAATCGACCGGAATATCAAATTTTTATGTTGCTTCAAAATATTTCCCAACTAAAAAGTTTTTAAGCGATAGAAAGATCTTGTAAATATTCGAAATATTTTTCAATTTACAAGGGCAACATGAACAAACATGTTTCCACAACTCTAAACTCTCAATTTCAGAAAAACTGCGTTTTTACAATAGGATTCCTTGCTCAAACTTATAACTCAAAGAATGGATCTCTAATAGTTATCTGTGTGTCATTAGAATCTGTATAATATACCCGATGTTTTGAGACAAAGAGCAATTAGTTAAGAAATTAAATTTTAGTTGATTTTTAAATAAAATTCCTTTAAAAAAAATATTGATTTTTTATATTTTCTTGTTGAAAAGAATTGCATAAAATAACCATTTTTCCCCGCAGAAAATTAGTGGAGGTTCTAAAGATGAATAATGTGAGGAATATTTTCTAACAAGTACTGTCTTTCTGTGAAAAAAATAAGAATTTGAGGAATCGCAGTCACAAAAACGAGCTAATTATAATTAAATCAGATAATTAATGATAGCGTAATTTGATTTTTCTCATAGAAATTATTTTAAGCAGAAATCAATGACCTATTGTTAAAACAATGGATTTTTAAAGTCCTCGAGTGCATACGTACGCCTTAATACATGCTGAAGAAAGCATGAATAATTACTGATCAAGCAGCTTTTTATATTTCGTTTACCCTGTACATACCTTTCACATAAAATTATGCATGTTTAAAGACCTTGACTTAGGTATTCCTGTAACATAATAAATACCCTTGCAAATATTTAATCGCTTCATCCGTCGGGTTATTTTAATTTTTCAGGAAAGCTCGTTAGATAATTAATGAGTTAGATTACCAAAGGATTATCTGTTTCCAAGAACATTTATTTTCCTGTACCTAACGAAGTGGAATTTCGACGTTCCAATGTCTATCAACACATAACCATTCATCGAAAGTAGATATTCCCAATTAAATTCTTAACTAAGCTTACAGTAATGGAATTAATCGTACGAAGCTTATTTTTAGAAAGAATTGTATCGTGTGCTAAATTGAAAGTTATTCTTAACATTTTAGCAGCAATTTTTTAACCCCCTAGTCGTCACGAGATTTCTGAGTAATGTAATACTGCTTTTAACCCTACATCAGATAAAACTAAATATTATCTTTTGAAAGAATCTTAGGTAACATACGGTGATCAGGAAGTTAGAATCTAGAAAAGACGTCAAACAAAGACGACAACAGAGTGCCGAATAATGTACTGAAGTGTCAAAAAACTGGTAAACTGGTAGTACAAATAACTATCTCTCCTTAATGGTGAGAGCTAAAGATAATTAACTTTTAGCGTCGGTCGCCTAATGTTGGCGCTAAACTAACTTGTGCAGGATTCCATTCAGCAGCTGGCCGCCATATCCATCTAACCACTAAAACCGGTAGAAAGTGTCGGCCTCGAAGAAAGCATTGAACGTTTTAAAACTCAACAAAACTTTAATAACATAACAAGAGGTAAAAACTATTCTAAACGTGTGCCACGAGTAACAGACAGCGCGGACACACCATGCTAAGCAGCAGAGAGGTATAAGGGGATGCAGGAAGGTCAACAGGCTATTTATAACAGGCCAATCTTATTCTTCCGCGTGCGTCACAAAACATAGTTTGCATAATAGCATTGATGCCACAGTAGCCCCTCCCTAGTCCCGAAGTCAGTCTCCGGACTGATAAGGGACGACAAAACGTACGTGACGACCAGATCTTGTGACAACACCCTTGCGTAGAGAAGATGTCAAGTGTTGGGTAGCATCATTAACCTTCTCAGCTGTGGATTCGAAAGACTTTGATGTACTTGCATCAGAGGGCTCTTGTAGCGGAACGTCAGGAGGGATGAAGATAAAAGCAGGCTTCAGCCGATCAACTGACACGCTGACTCTCTTGCCCTTGATAAGCAAGGTGTAAAACTTAGGTTTACGTTCAACTACAGGGTACGGACCGTTGTATGGTTGCTGGAGCGGTCGTCGTATGGCATCTACCCGTACAAACACATGAGATGTCTGAGCCAACTCCTTACTCACAAACACAGCTGACCTGGTAGAGTGATGCTTTGCAGGAACGGGTCTCAGCTCATTCATCTTCCTCCATAAATCTCCCAAAAGGTCTGCACGAGACGATATAGCACCAGGTGATGTGGCCCGAAGGAATTCACCCGGAATACGGAGAGAGCATCCGTAAACGAGATCAGCCGTCGTAGCTCCGATGTCATCCTTCAAGCTCGTCCGAATACCAAGCAGCACTGTAGGCAGGACTTGAACCCATCGCTCCGTTCCATGGCTCATGATGGAACTCTTCAGGTGCCGGTGGAAGCGCTCCACTGTGCCATTGCACTTCGGATTGTAGGCTGTGGTTCGTGTCTTGATGACACCAAGAAATTTAGCAAGGGAGGTGAAGAGGTCACTCTCAAACTGCCGTCCCTGGTCAGTGGTGATGATCTCGGGAACGCCAAATCTTGAAACCCAGCCGGAGTAGAAGGTATCAGCCACTGTAGCCGCAGTCTGGTCCTGCATTGGAAAGACCTCTGGCCACCTTGTGAAGCGATCAACGGCTGTCAGAGCGTAGACGAAACCCTTCGACGGCGGTAGAGGTCCAACAATGTCGAGATGCACATGGGCGAACCGAGCTGAAGGAAGATCAAAGGAACCAGTGGGAGAAACAGTGTGTCGTTGAACCTTAGCCTTTTGACAATTGATGCACTGTTTGCACCAGGTCTTGATATCTCTTGACATCGATGGCCAGACGAACCTTTTGCTCACCATGTCCAAAGTTGCACGTGCGCCGGGATGCGACAGTCCATGCAAAGTCTGAAAGATACTCTTACGAAAAGAATTAGGAACATATGGACGAATGTGACCAGTGGACACATCGCAAATCACCTCTGATGAAGCGAGTGCTAGTGACCTCAACTCAAGACCAGAATCAGATTCGCGCAAAGATCGCAACTCCTCATCATTGCACTGGGCCTTTGCCAAACTTTCGTAATCAATTTCACCAGAACTTGACAAGTTGATCTCACAAATGCGTGAAAAACTATCAGCCACCGAATTTTCAGTACCAGGCACAAACCTGATATCGGTAGAAAATTGACTTATAAACTCTAAATGTCGAATTTGTCTAGGTGATTGCTTATCACATTTTTGCTGAAAAGCAAAGATTAGAGGCTTATGATCTGTGAAAATAACACACTCGCGTCCCTCAATCATGTGCCTAAAATACTTGATTGAAGAATAGACAGCTAATAGTTCACGGTCATAGCAACTATAGCGTAACTCGGCATCGTTGAGTTTTCGTGAGAAAAATCCCAATGGTTGAACCTGCCCATTGATTACCTGTTGCAAAACCCCACCAATTGCGAAATCTGAAGCATCCACGACCAAATGTAAAGAAGCATCAGGCACAGGATGTGCCAAAAGTGCAGCATTAGAAATTGCATCTCTACATAACTGAAATGCCAACTTGGCTTCCTCTGACCATGAAAGAACGGCTTTGTCCTTCTTCCTGCGCTTTCCATCACCCTTTGCAAGAGTATGCAAACTAGCTTGAACTTTAGCTGCATCTCTTAAAAAACGATGATAGAAGTTTGTCATTGCTAGGAAACGACGCAATTCTTCGACCGTGTGAGGTAGGGGAAATTCTAGCAAGGCTTTGACCTTTTCAGGTAGGGGTTCAATACCATCCTTAGACACAAGGAAACCCAAGAAACTGATTTTTGTCTTACCGAACTCGCATTTATCAAGGTTAATTACCAGTCCATAATCCACTAACCGCTGGAAGACTTGTTTCAAGTCGGCCTTGTGGTTTTCCTCACTTTCAGAAGCTACAATGATGTCATCAATGTACGATACACAGCAATCAAGACCCCTTAAGACGTTATCGATAAAGCGCTGAAAGCTTTGGGCTGCGCATCTTAATCCGAAGCACATGGAAGTGTATTCGTAAAGTCCAATGGGAGTTATTACTGCAGTTTTTTGAATGTCACACGGTTCAATAGGAATCTGGTGGTACGCCTTCACGAGATCGATCTTTGAAAACACCCTTTTACCACTCAAAGTATGCGTAAAATCCTGGATATGGGGTACGGGGTAACGATCAGGAATCGTAATATAATTAAGCCTCCTGTAATCCCCGCATATACGCCACCCAGAAGGTTTTTTAGGTACAAGGTGTATGGGACTTGCCCATTGACTTTTAGAAGGTCTAATTATACCTTGCCGGAGTAGTTCGCCAAATTCCTTCTTAACAGCCAACAGCTTTTCAGGAGATAACCGTCGTGCAGTGGAAAACACTGCGGGACCTTTAGTTTCGATCCAATGAGTCACAGGATGGGGCTTAGGATTTTTAACCATATTTGGGTTTGTAAGTTGTGGGTACAAGGATATAATCTCTGAAAAAGGGGTTTGCTCTGAAACCAGGGTCAAACCAAATGTTGGTCCGGGACAAGCCAAACCCTTTGCCACTAGCATAGAGGCAGCATCAAGAAGCCGATTATTTCGCATATCCACTAACAACCCATAATGCTTTAAAAAATCCGCTCCTATAATAGGATGAGAAACCTCTGCAACTAAAAAATTCCATTCAAAACTTCGACCAACACCAAAATTTAACCTTAACCCTTTCGAACCAAAGGTTTTGATTCTAGAACCGTTTGCTGCATACAAACTAAGGTTATCTAGAAAACTTTCAGGCGAAAGCCTCTTCGGAAAACAGCTGACCACTGCACCACTATCTACAAGATAACGAAACCCTGTCATAGTGTCGCACACGAAAAGTCGGCTGTTCTGCTGGCTGTCATTTGCCGCCGATTGAACAAACGAGCCACTCAGTTTTCCGAATATTGGCATGGCTGCATACATCTATGTGCCTTTTCCCCAAAACGTTTGTGATACCAACACAACTTGCCCTTTTCAAGACGTTCCATTGAACCATCCCGACTTTTGGGAGTACCACCCTTTACTTGTTTATTGCCCCCAGAATAGCTCCGCCGTCTCTGAAATCCCCTTGATAGCCGTTTAAACTGTACACTCAATGACGCTATTTCAGCTTTAAGTGACTGCAAAGTTACGTCCTCGGCTGCAGCAGCTGAAACGCTCACCACCGAATTCGAACATTCCGAAACATCACGAACTTTATCGGCAACCGCTGCTAAATTGTCTAGCGAACCCTCTGTACTAACTGAAAGAATTTGCTGAACGTGCACTGGTAGCCTTTGCATCCAAAGTGCACGCAAAACATCATTTGAAAGTTTGCCAGATGACAAATTTTTCATCTCATGCAGTAACGTAGAAGGGCGTCTATCGCCTAAACGCAAGTCTTGCAGCAACAGCTTTAAACGAGATGTCTCAGATTGAGAAAAGTGCCTAACAATAGCTTCCTTAATCGTGACATACGGGTTTGCTGGGGGTTTACGAACAAGATCCCGAATTATTGAAAAAACATTTTTATCAACTGCCGAAACGACACAATGAAATTTTGTGTTTGGTTCAGTAATACCAGCAAGAAAAAACTGGCTTTCCAACTGCAAAAACCAAGTTTCGGGATCCGAATCCCAGAATGGAGGTGCTCTAAAGGCAACACGAGATACCTCAGGGGCGGCAGCAGCATTTTGATCACTAGAAACAATAGCGGAAATAGGTTCTTTGACCTCAGTGTCAGTCATATTTAAATTCGAAATTACGCTTTAAAGCAATCAAAAGATATCTACAACACTGTTACTATAACAATATCCGCACTAAACCTTCCAAACCAGAATGTACTGACATAAAATGATCTAGTTTAAAATTAGCCACCAACCTATTTGCGGGCTTAAAATTACACTATGAACTCTTAAAATACAATGTAAATAACACTTTGAACAAAAACCAACATGTACCAAAGTTAAGAAAGAATTCAATTCATGAATATCAGAAAAAACGCCCAGAGCTTGATTTGGAATCTACCAAAACGCGCGAACGAAACCGGTCAAGAGCGAAAATCAGTAAACACTCACCCAAGTTCTCGTCACCCGCTCCGCAGCTATGCACTGGCTGAATAAATAAAACGCATGCCGTGTAGCTCCAACCTCAGAAGGTTTTTACAATTCTCAGACCGCGTAACCACTTTAGCGTCGGTCGCCTAATGTTGGCGCTAAACTAACTTGTGCAGGATTCCATTCAGCAGCTGGCCGCCATATCCATCTAACCACTAAAACCGGTAGAAAGTGTCGGCCTCGAAGAAAGCATTGAACGTTTTAAAACTCAACAAAACTTTAATAACATAACAAGAGGTAAAAACTATTCTAAACGTGTGCCACGAGTAACAGACAGCGCGGACACACCATGCTAAGCAGCAGAGAGGTATAAGGGGATGCAGGAAGGTCAACAGGCTATTTATAACAGGCCAATCTTATTCTTCCGCGTGCGTCACAAAACATAGTTTGCATAATAGCATTGATGCCACAAACTCTACGACTATTAAAGTTCTAGGAGCAGATCTATGGTGGTTCGAAACAAATATGTTTATTTGTTACTCTGGATTAATTACAATGATAAGAATATATACATTTTAATAACAATGAAAATAAAAAGTAATAACGTTACCCAAGGATACATCCGTTAAAACTATAAGATTAGTAGAATAGAAAACGTTAATATTAAGATTTTAGAGGTTAGTGAAATCAGAGCTCGATGCCATGGCGGCAAAATCGGGGCCCTGGAAAACCTCTAGCTTTCTCGAGAGAGAAAGAGAAAGCCTAGCCCGCTTGTTTCTCAAGAAAAAGAATCCAAAGAAAACCCTCTTTCGGACTGGGGGTTATCCCCTCCCAAACAGGTTGCTATTACGCGCACTTGACGCCAAGCGCATTACCAGGGCAAGTAATTATCGCCCTCTTTGGGATTGAGCCTTACACTGGTCTTGCAAAATTCATAGCAAGGCCACCTATGCACGCTATTAGGTATGTGCACACTTGTGCGCTTTTGCTTGCGCTAAGCGCATACCTCTACGCAAGGAACGAATGAGTCAAGGCATGCCCGAGATGAGTCAGAAGTTGCGGTCTTTCATAGCGCACAGCGTAGCGCAAGTAATTCCACCAGCCGTGGATTTCTGTGCGCTTCAACTTTCTATTTGCAGTGTTTTGTGCAACCAAACCTGTTGTGTTTGGGGTTTTTTTTAGTGTAATCATGAATAAAGAACACACTCTTGAATTTATAGAAGACTACAGGTCTTATGAGTGTTTGTGGAACATACACTGTAAATCTTGTACGAAAAAAATGAAACACGTTATGATTAATAAATAAATTAATAACGTAATAATAAATTTTAAATCAAACTTAATAATAATTAAAAACGTCATTTATTCAAGACTCGTTAAGAGCATTTATTAAATTTCCCTAGCGAAATAACAACACAAGAGCCTTTAACTTTATTATGATTGCATTTAAAATATTTCTGTTCAAATTATTGTTTGTTGAAGCACTACATGAGTTAATCGTTTTTTGATGTATTTTATTTTCATAAATAGACTTAAAAGATAGAATATCAAGAGTGAAAATCTGACTTTGTGCTAGGCATTAAAAAACATATTTAATGTTAATGAATTAAAAACTGACGAATTAAGCTTTTTACAATACCAGTGTAATATTAACATTGTGTTGGAACCATTAAAGTTTTCTTAGTTATGGTGCAGGTTCTAAAGATGTATGAGGATGAATACGAAACAAATTTATTTATAGCCGGCAAGGAGAAATATGATAAATGTACTTCGTTTAAACATTTATTTATCTTTTAATTATTAATATAATTTTTTGTAAACTAAAAGTCATCTAAGTTAATTCGCATAGATTATATGCAAATATTATTATATTTAACTCAAATATTAAAAGTACTTACGTATAACGAAATGCACAGTTAGGTTTTATCTTCTAATTTCAGCAGTAAAATTTTGAAATCCAGGTAATCGGTAACGACGATTATTCACAACTGTTTTGTAACCACTGATACATTTTGTTTTAAATTTATTTTTAGTGGTTCCACAACACACATAAGGACTAAATAACCACATCTATTGGTCGAAAGAATAACAGGAAAGATTCCAACTATTATTAAATTTTAATAAAAATTAATTTTAACGTAAATTAATAAATTATCATTACGCGTTTTGAAACATTTTTCATCCAAATCGCTCGCCTTGATTTCCTACGTTTATTTACTTGTCTAATCACTAAATATGCCGCACTGATTCTTCCTAACAGACTAGCATCATCTTTATCTATCTTGAAACTGAAGTGGGGCACGACTGTGGACAGGTGAAAGGCTTGCCTCTAAACGCATGAAATAAGGCTTGCGTTGACACATGTTGAATTGAACGTTGAAAGGCAAGTCGAAAATGAAAGCACACGAGTGTGGACATACCTATTGGATTCGTCTGTCATTGCATGTACAAAGAGCTAGACACCTATGGAAGCATTTAGAAACGTTTACTCCGTTAGACTCGGAACGAGTTTGAACGTGGTAAATAGTCGAGGCGTTGACATTAAAAAGGAGGCAAGTACAAAATTTTGGAAAAAATTGAAATAATTCTATGTTCTAATTCCAGTAACACTGAAAAGGAGGTAAGTTCGTAACTTACGAAGTCACTAACGGAAACTTGATCACTCTTGTATCGAAGGTAGTAAGTGAAACCAACCTTCAACTTGCATGTACTGTAAAATTAGATTTTGGTGCTTACCTCTTTTCCAACGTCAACGCTTCAGTTGGCGTTCGTGATGTAATAATAAACTTATAAAATGTGCAAAGGAAAAGTAACATTATACGTGAAGGTTTAGCCTCTTTCGTTTACTAATAATACTACACTTAGAACACATATTTGTATTGCATGACACTGGTTTATTTATATAGGGCAATAATCAATACATATCATGGAAGGTAAATCATCTGACCTGTTACACTAGGATGCATTATGCAAGACATACGATACGGAGATCTGAGAGTCACACGATTTAGCCTCTTCAGATTAAGCATGGTAAAGTTCTTTAAGTTAGTCACGGGATCGTATAATTATCCAGCCGCCCAGCATAATTCTGACATTCAACAAGTGGATGAGTCGAATGAAATCCAATTACAGCGAGTCCACCTCCCCTATTTTGACGCGAAAGCGCCGGCGTTCATAATCATCGTGTATAAAAGGCTCGGATTATAAACCAACCGTCAGCACCCCCTTCCCTAATTGGAAAGTTCTTTGTTCCCCGAGATTCGCGATAATTGGCGAGATTTTTGCTCCACACAAAATGAAGGACAATTACTATCTTTTTTTTTCCCTCGGTTTCTCGTTTTTTTCTTTGGAAAAGGAATGCTTCGGTAAGTAGGTACTTTAATTCCGAATCGGAGAGAGAGTCGTAATTAAAGCTCTATAAGTCTAATGAAAGGAGTCAGAATGGTTAAGAGGCTCCGGAAAATATCTCTTTATTTTCGGGAAAGAAACGGCAGAAAAATTCCTTCGTCTTGCAGAAAACGAGGTTATTGTGCGTGGATTCCTGGAATGAAGCATCTCCACTCGCCGATGTTTCAAAACGAAATTCTCAATTAAAAGTGTGTGACTGTGAGTAATTGCTTTATTAAACTCTCCCGGACAATTCCGTGAAAGGAATTACAAAGAGGAGATTTTTGCGCTGAATACTAATTGGGAAGAACAGTGAAATTATTTTCATTTCGTATTATTTCGATTCGGATGGAGTAAGTTTTACCTACGATGAAAATTCAGGTGTATTTAAAAGGTATTGGGCAGGTATATTCTGGAATGAAATTGAACGTCGTCCTGTCTTATAAGACACTAGCAAAATACCCGATCTTACTCGGTTTGAATTGGTTTACTCTAGATTGAAGAGATGATCAAAATATATAAATGACTGACATTTTTCGTAGTGTGAATAAAATAATATTTTAACACCTTTCGCCATCCTTATAATTTCTACAACTTATTTTGGGCACAAATCCCACTCATGCATTTCCATTTATGTAAAACATTTCACTTAGATCGCACCCTTGCTGTATGACAAAGCTACAAAATGACGAAAGGTGACACTAAGGTTACTGCTACAAAAGACGATTTGAGGGAGACTTGGAATTCCCTTTCTTAAGTCATTTTCATGTTCAACTCAATTAATAAAAACGACGATTTACGGCGAGTGCTCTCGCACTCATAGTCAGCAAAACAATATATTTAACTTGTAGCACTCTTGCATTTCCGGCATGCGAAATTGTGGAATTACGCAATCTTTTCTTGTCTTTATGACAAAGAATTTAATGTTTGAAAAGATCTAGTTCTGATTTTTTAAACAACTAGGGAGCTCCGGCCCCTGATCGCTATCGTCCGTCAATCCCCAATGATTGCTGCGCAATCATATTTAGTTCGCGAACTATACTTTTCACCAATGAGGGGGAGGTTATTGCTTTACAATCCATCCCCATTTGGATCGCTGCTGGATTGACCTCTAGTACGACGTTGATTGAAAGTTCCCTTTCTTTCCCATTGCGATATTTATCGCATGCGCCCGAGTACCGAAAAATTTCCTCCTTTTTTTGCGAGATTAACGGATCCATATGAGCTGACCCCAGTACTTTAGCTTTAGAAAACGTTTCAAAAATTATCGGCTTAGTCGCGGAAATATACCGTAAATAAAAACAATGTTTTAAAAAATGTCAAGAACAAAACATCTCATTTCCACATAAAAAAGGAAATATTTTAGCATAACATACTGTTGAAATTCAGAGGAAATCTCATCATAATTTAATTTTAAATGTTTTAACTGATCCGTGTTGTTAACAATTAATAATTAATATAACTGTGTTTATTGTCTGCGCGTGCTCCAAATTCATTGGCCCATTGAACCACAAGACTCTCTATCTCGTGACTCACTATCTTCCAATCACAAAGCGAATAAACTTGAGAAAGACCGAAAATTTTTCTTTTATAAAAATATATTCTTTTTCAAAAGATATTATTCTTTCGATAACGGCATTATTCTTTCAATAATGACATAATTACACTTAAAAATTGCTTTATCTCTCTATATTAAAAAAATGTTGGCGAGCGTAAGCGAGCAGGGGGCGGAGCCCCTAGTTCTGAATAATTTTGAATTGCTTTATACTTACCTGCCACTTTAAGTCGAATGCTTTGTGGTGGTGTTGCGTGTGATGTGAAAAGAAACATAATTTATTAAAATAATAGATATTTAAAGCAGAAAACAAAAGAAAACAGCGAAAAAAAAAACAGCAAAATAAAGCAAAAGAAAACAGCGAAATAAAACAAAATAAAAGGTGTCAGAAAAAAGTTATTCTAAAGATATTAATTTGCGATTCCTTTTTATCTCTTGATCTCGCAGTTGCTAGAACTTTCAACTAAAAATGGCACAAAATTTAGAAATACGAAATTAATTTGGAGCAAGCGAAACAGAAAATATTACTACATGTGATCAACCAACACGAGTTTCCGTTTCATATCCGTTCATTGAAAAATATTGTCTGTCCCAAATATTCGGAAATGTGGGGTTCGTATTAAAATTTTCGGAGCAAGCATCCAATTTAATATGAAGATGGCCCCTTAGACAAACTTAAATATTGATATTTGTAGAAAACATTCATCCCTATTGATTGCTACCTTCCGTTTTGTTCTGCGGAAGACGTACCTACGGACGACGATACACCACGTAGACGTTAGGTAGAAGGCTCTGAGTTTACCCTCTTATTTTTTGTGAAAATCTACCTCATGATCTGAATTTCTAGCAGAAATCGAAGGAGGAATACTTCTCGAGGACGCGGATATAATCAGCTAAGTTATATCTTCTATAGTACCAAAGATAATTGAGTTTTGATATATTTCCCTCCTTGGTTCTTCAATATCAATTTTTTTGTAAGAAAAATGCTTTTTTACTCTCTTTTAAGATGCCTTTTAAAAGTTAATACGTCATAGGTTCTGGCTTTACTTATCGCTTTTAACTTAAACCCCTAAATTGTAGTTTTCAAGAAAGATTTATCTGCTAAAACCCTCCTTTAAACGATAAACATATTAAAAAATTGTTCCAAGTAGCCATTTTTTTTGTCAACCCCTCTATACTACCGAAAGTAGCGTCCGTACGTCAGTTCGACCACTCTCTTTTTCTCCCTTGCAAGTAACACCCCTTCTGGCCAATCAGTGACCAGAAAGATAAAACCCCCTTCCGCGTCTTTTATCTTTACTATCGAGAAACTTACGGCCATATTCACAAGTCCGAGTTAACTCGAGGATCAACGATAATCCGCGAGTTATCGAAAAAACCGTATTCACAAGTCCTGATCCGTGGTTTAAACTGCCGGTTCGGTGTTACATTTTGATCTTCCGAAATCGGCGAGTTAACTTGCGAGTTACATTTAACGCATGCGCAGTACTATCTTTTTGGGAAAACAAAATGGATGACACCTTTCATTCTATGCTCAATTACAGTATTCTTGCGACGACTGGTCTGGATCTGTCATTACGGAGCACCTACTTCATAGCAGCTCATGTCCTCATCATAATATTGCTTAAATACAAATTTAAAACATAATTTTATTAAAATTCAAAAGAAAAATGAAAATAAAGGTAGCTGCTTAATCTTAAACAAGCAACTTGGCGAAACGATAGATGGCGGCACCTCCGTCAGCAAAGCCGGAGAGAGCGAACGTTAGAATATGACCATGGCAAATACAAATTCGTCGAAGAATGAAAATTATTTCCCAAACTCATATTAAAATGCTGTGCGAGTCCTATTTATTCACAATTTGGAATCAATTCTACGGCGAAGAATGCGCTTGATCACTATGAATGCAGATTCGGGCGTGGTAACCAATGTAAACAATACCATGCGGATCAACTTATCCTCGAGTTAACTCGAGACTTGTGAATATGGCCGTAAGAGTTAACTCGAGGATTATCAATAACGGTATTCTCAAACGGCGTGTTAAGTGATCCGGGGATTAAAATGAGACGCTCGCTGAGATTGGCTACTACCGTCTCTTCACGATCACGTCATATTGTTTACATTGGTTACGACGGCCGAATCTGCATTCTTACTCCGTCCACACCGGAGAAGCCGAGGAAAACCTGGATGATTGATTCACCACGGAGACAGGTTTGGTTAATCAATCTCTCTGGTTTTCCTGGTTCGACAGCTCAGGCACAAATTGTTCCATGTGCTTGCGATCAATCTGGTTGATTGTGTGTTGAAGCTAAACTGCAAATTTATTGTTTAAAGTAAATTTTTTAAATGTCCCGTTCTTTACGAAGTCGGCGTATAATCGCGAGTGCAGCGTATATTATCATAGACGATTTATTAAAGAGAAATAAGAAGAAAAGTTCACAAAAAAGGCGACATTGGGTGACACCCGTGATGGAAAGTCGAGAAGCATGTGGCGGGATTCGTCTTATGAAGGATTTATTTGCTGGTGGACAGTTCAGAAATTTTTGTCGAATGTCAATGGAAGACTCTGAATATCTACTTGCTTTGACTGAACCGGAAATAAGGAAGAAGGACACTAATTATAGAAGTGCTATATCTGCAAGAGAAAGGTTGGCAACAACTTTACGCTTCTTGGCAACTGGAGATTCCTTCACGAGTTTGATGTTACTCTTCAAAGTTTCTAGACATACGTACTTGCAAAATTATTATTAAAGGTGATTGGTAGTTTTTAATTAACGTCGTACTAGAGCAACACAACGGGCTATTGACGACGGTCCGAGATCAATCCCTTAAGGGAAAGATTCGAGGACAACACGTCGTAATTTTTGAACAACTGTCAGATGACGAAGCAACAACTGAGCTAACACCCCACTCTCCAAATGTCCACAACAACCCAACGTGAGGACTCTCGACCACGACAGATTTAAGGTGCACCAGCCGCCTCTACACCATACGCTTACAAACATCCTTGCCCGGACCCGGATTTGAACCAGTAACCTTCCGATCTAGAGGCTAACACCTTTACCACTATACCAGTTGGTCGGCACAAAATTATTATTAAGCAGATTATTTCAATTAACAAGATAAAAATTTCTTACTGAATATTTCACTCATAATATGTTACATTATATTGAATGTTTCATTCAATTCGGCCTATTTCGACCACACGTATTCATATTGCCAGTGCGACAATTTAAAATTTTCTTCAATTGCAAAAAAGTTGAAATACATTTTAACTAGCCTTCTCTTCTTTATCTTAAATTTAGAAGTTCAAGAAATTTAGAAGAAATTTAAATTGCAAAGTTCCCCAATACCACTCTTCGTCTAGATACACATGGATGGACACATCAATTTTGACATTAATATGGGCATGTTACATTTTCACAATTACGTTTTAAACGTCTACGATATATGGCAAAACACAATGTTTACAAATGTACTACTTAAATAATAGTATGAAATATATTAAGTAGAGCTTAACTTTTAACTTGCAAGAAATAATGTAGAACTGTTAAATTTAAAAACAACAAACTCGAACTGGTAAAAAGCGGTACAACTGTCAGTGAAACTGAACTAGATGAGAACACTTCACAAACTATGGACTAACGTACTTAAAGTAATGGGGGACAGGTTTGGATAATCAACGGGATAATTACAATATATTTGTGAGGATAGATGATTTGAGGTTCCTATTATGTTTTCGGTGCTGATGAAGTCCGAATTAATTGATTAACTTCAATGACTATATTGGTTTATACTTGGTCTTCAAATATAATAATCATGTGTACACCTTTTAAATAGAATTCTCCTTTACAATCTATTTATTAATGAGTAACATATTTGCACCTATGTGGTAGTTTAGTCATGCGGCCATTAAAACAGTTGACATCTTTGAACTGGAAAACGAAACGATACCTTCCCGATTCAAATAATTAAGTTCATCAGGTATTGCGCGCCCCTAATCACTGGATGGGCTTGAGCGGCATTTCCTCTTGAAAATGTTCTTTCTCTATTCAAGATAGCATGTGAGATTTCCTGTATCATTTATACTAAAGCCGCGTCCACACCGGAGAAGCAGAGCAAAACATGGATGATTGATTAACCCCGGAGACAGGTTTGGTGAATCAATCTCTCTGGTTTTTCTGGTTTGACAGCTCGGACACAAAATGTTCCATGTGCTCGCGATCAATCTGGTTGGTTGTGTGTTGAAGTTAAACTGCAAACTTATTGTTTGAAGCAAATTGTTTTAAGCTCCCGTTCTTTACGAAGTCGGCGCATAATCGCGAGTGCAGCGTATATTATATTAAAGAGAAACAGGAAGAAAAGTTCCCAAAAAAAAGCGACATTTGGTGACACCCGAGATGGAAAATATTGAATGTCTCTTTCAATTCGGCATTTTTCGGTAAAAAGTATTAATATTGCAGTGCAACAATTTTAAATTTTCTTTAATTGCAAAAAAGTTTAAATACATTTTAAATATCCACCTCTTATTTATCTTAAACTAGCCACTGCGTGGTGATTGCTAAGAATTCCCATTTGGTTTGCGAAGCCTATTGGATAACAGCAATCATGGCATTGGTTTGCCTCACAAACCAAATGGAAATTCGTAGCCTATTGGAGTGGATTCCCAGCAAATTCTAATTTGATTTGCTTCGCAAACTAAATTATGAATATTATGAACTATGATTTACTTCGCAAACAAACACCTCGGGCAACGCCGTAATGACTTCGTCATTGCCAAATTCGAATTGCGAACAGATCCAATCGGCGTGACGTCAGAATCTCTTGCGAAAATATAAATATTTAATTGAAAAATTATTTATTAAAAGAAAATCAAATGGAAGGTAGAGATTTAGGGGTTTAGATTTTATTCAGATTTCAAATCTGTTGAAATTTTCATCTGTCCTTAACGATCCCGATTTTACAAAAAAGTACTTAACAATGCCAGTCAATATGTTTTTTTTTAAATTTGTTTTGCTTTTCTTCGCTGTGAAATGGTTTGAGCGTAGGAAATTAAATCTGTGATATCTCGAATCAAACGAAAGTCATTCTTCACAGAAAGTGGCGTTCGTGTTGGAAAAAATATGAGTTTCAATTTAAAATTATTCATTTATCGAAAATCATATTTTTAGGTATAGATCTAATGTGAAATTTTCCGCAGATTTCAAATCCGTTGAAAATTGTACTCTTATCTTTTACGATCAAGGAGATAAAAAAAAAACTACGCAACTAAATTTTATACTTTATTTGTTTTTTAAGTCTGCTGACAAATCTTTCTCCGCAAAATGAAAACGGAAGCGGAAAAAATACATTTAGAATCTGCTAACTTTTTATGCAACTGTTATTCCAAAGAAGACAATAAAAAATAAATTCCAATAAATTATTTTTTAAATGTTTTAGATTGAATTTTAAAATTTAGGCTGGACACGAAAATTGCAAAAACTTCGGACTACCCGTGTGCCAAATTTCATTATTGTAAGTGCAATAGATTCGTCCGGACATTGCGTAGTGGAGGTCGGACACTTCATTTTATAATAGCAGAGATTTAGACGTGCAAAGTTCCCCAAGACCACTAATATAGACCATCTAAATACACATGGATGGACACATCAATTTTGACACTAATATGGGCAGATTACATTTTCACAACTAAGTTTTAATCGTCAACTATGTATAGCAAAACACACGCTTACAAATAGACTACTTAAATAATAGTATTACTTTAAAATCCGAAGAAATATAAATATTTCTATGTTCCGATCCCCGACCCGTTTCTTAACGATGACCCCGGTGATTGATTGTACGTCGAGCAAGGGAACGAAAAATCGCCGTCCAAATAGAGCGAGCACAAGCACTTGCTTTCCTTTGATGTACCGAAAAAAGAAGCGGATCATTATGCTCGTACTCAAACTGTTCATTCACCGTCTACACTGAACGAGCTGCCAATCAAACCTGTCTCCGGGGTTAATCAATCATCCATGTTTTGCTCTGCTTCTCCTGTGTGGTCGCGGCTTTACTGATCAAGCACGTACTTCGCCGTAGAATTGATTCCAAATTGTGATTCATTAGAACGCATGCGACATTTTAATTGGGGTTAGGGAAAAGAAATGTAAAGGTTTATAATTTCAAATTGGATTTTTATGGAAACCTAAATTTTGCAAGAAAGAATTGTACACAATGTCTTGACAAATGAATCAAGACATTGTCGATTATCTTTGTACTTGTCAGTATGGGTGTGTGTTGGTGGTGTGAAAAGTAACGCATCGTCAATTTTCTTTAATTGTAATAAATCAACAGAATAATTTTTATTCTACGACGAATTTGCATCTGCCATGATCATATTTTCTACCTTTACCTCTTAACCGACGGAGGTGCCGCCATCTATCTTTTCGCCAAGCTGCTTGTTTACAATTACTCAGCTATCTTTATTTCCATTTTTCTTTTGAATTTCAATAAAAATATGTTTTAATTTTTCCATTTAAGCAATATTATGATGAGGAGATGAGCTGCTATTTTGTAGGTGCTCCGTAGTGACAGATCCAGTCCAGTCGTCGCAAGAATACTGTAATTGAGCATAGAATGAAAGGTGTCATCCATTTTGTTTTCCCAAAAAGATAGTACTGCGCATGCGTTAAATGTAACTCGCGAGTTTAACTCGCCGATTTCGGAGGTTCAAAATGTAACACCGAAACGGCAATTTAAACCACGGATCAGGACTTGTGAATACGGTTTTTTCGATAACTCGCGGATTATCGTTGATCCTCGAGTTAACTCGGACTTGTGAATACGGCCGTTAGCTGGGTCCACTAACGGCCATATTCACAAGTCTCGAGTTAACTCGAGGATCAGTTGATCCGCGAGTAAGAGTTAACTCGAGGATTAGCAAGAACGGTATTCTCAAATAGCGTGTTAAGGGATCCGGGTTTTAAAATGAGACGCTCGCTGTGATTCGCTACCTCACGATCACGTGGTATTATTTACATTGGTTACGACGCCCAAATCTGCATTCGTACTGATCAAGCACGTACTTCGCCGTAGAATTTATTCCAAATTGTGAATAAATAGGACTCATACAGCATTTTAATATGGGTTTGGGTAATAAATGGTAATTTTTAGTTAACGTCGTATTAGAGCAACACAACGGGTTATTGACGACGGTCCGGTATCAGTCACTTAAGGGAAAAATCCGAGGACAACACCTCGTAATTTTGAACCACGGTCAGATGACGAAGCAGCACCTGAGCTGGCACCCCACTCTCCAAACTTCCACGCCAACCCAACGTGAGGACTTTTGGCCACGACAGATTTAAGGTGCACCAGCCGCCTCTACACCATACGTTTACAAACATCAATGCCCGAATCCGGATTGGAACCAGGAATCTTCCGATCTAGAGGCAAACACCTTAACCACTATACCGGTTGGTCGGTATATATGGATTTGGGAAAAGAAATGCTAAGGTATTTAATTTCAAATTGGATTTTTATGGAAACCTAAATTTTGCAAGAAAGAATTGTACACAATGTCTTGACAGATGTATGTAATCCGATTATCTTTGTACTTGTCAGTATGGGTGTGTGTTGGCGGTGTGAAAAGTGACTTGTATTGTCAATTTTCTTTCATTCGTAATAACTCAACAGAATAATTTTTATTCTACGACGAATTTGTATCTGCCATGGTCGTATTCTACCGTTCGCTCTCTCCGGCTTAGAGGACAGATGTGGCGCCATCTATCTTTTCGCTAAGCTGCTTGTTTAAAAGATTACGCAGCTACCTTTATTTTCATTTTTCTTTTGAATTTCAATAAAATTATGTTTTAAATTTTCCATTTAAGCAATATTATGATGAGGACATGAGCTGCTATGTAGCAGGTTCTCCGTAATTATACGTCCAATCCAGTGATCAGTCGTCGCAAGAATACTATACTTTAGCATAGTATGAAATGTGTCATCCATTTTGTTTTGCAGAATATCCTTCGCAAAAAGGTAGTAATGCGCATGTGTAACTCTTACTCGCGAGTTAACTCGCCGATTTCGGAGGATCAAAATGTAACACCGAACCGGCAGTTTAAACCACGGATCAGGACTTGTGAATACGGTTTTTTCGATAACTTGCGGATTATCGTTGATTCTTGAGTTAACTGGGACTTGTGAATACGGCCGTAATAGTTAGGTCTTCCTCTCTCGCAGTTTTGTCAAGTCTTGTTACGTTCTACTTTATTATCCTACTATACCCTCTTTACACTACATACTGGTTTAAGTGCATCGAAAGTTGTATGTTTTTAATTTTGTATAGGTGTTGTTGAATTAGTATTATGAAATACAAAATTATTTAACGGACTCCTAATTTTTAATACAAAAGTTAGAGAATCAGTCATTTTAATTCAGTGTATTGTTGTAATCATCGTACTATTCATATAATATTTCTTCAATTTTGTTTAGAATAGTTTCATTGTAGAAAACAAATTTCTTGTAGTGTCATAATGCTAAAAAGTTTTATTTGTTGAATAACTGCTAAATAGTTGTATTCATTTGGTGAAACCTAAATTTTGTTTTTAATTTTTTTTTTATCTCTGTTCATTGCATATATTGAAATGCATATGATTTTCCCCAGAATTAATTGCAGCTTAAATTAGTGGTTACATATGCTCTAAGCTGCTGTTAAAGAGAAAGGAAAAACATTTCTTTTAAAATTATCTTGTTCCCTCCCCCCCCCTCTTTGGTTCTGGAAAATTAAAGAGAAAGAAAAATTATAATAACAAATTTTGAAATCAAAACAGGTGTAAGGAAAGTGATTCAGCTACTCCATGTTATCCTCTTAAGTATTTACTGTACATTCTTTCACTCACTGTTCTTAGAAAACTTTTTATCGTTAAAAGCAAGAAATGTATCGTCATATGAATAAACATGGAAGTCATCAGTGACACACTCGAGCCCTCCCTGAGAGCAGCTAATTTCTCCTACAACCTGAGACGGAGCAACTCTGTCAATTCTATGACTTCTTTGGTAGAGTCACAAAGTGCGGAGCTTTCCTTTCATCGGTATACTCCTTCGGAAGATATTCTGGCTGAACTGGGAAGCATCATTAACCCAATTACACCATCTAGGAACTATATAACAAAGTCATCAAGAACGTATGCAATTCAATTTTACAAGAACTTGGAAGGAGACTTGCTTGTGAACAACCCACACCGCAGGAGAAGTCTCCACAGATTTTGGAATCTAATGAGAATAAGAAAACAAAACTTAATACAAAGTAGAGACCCTCCACAATCCTCCTATACCCAAAATCGAAAATAGAAGATTATCAAGGCACAATAGAAAACATTTGTGTGTGTGTGTGTGTGTGTTCTAAAGAATTTAATTCAATCCAAAAAACCTACCGTTAGATTACCAAGACTAAAAATATTTGGATTGCCAAAAGAAATAGAAGATGAAGAGATGATCGCTTCTATTTGTACAGAAACGAGAGCATTACCTGAATAAGTACAAATTAAATTCAAATTTCAAACGAATGAAGACAAAAATCACTGCATAGTGGAGTTACCAGCCCTACAATTTAAGCACCTAAAATCAAGAAGAAAGATCAGCATTGGTGCTTTAGATGTCAAACGTATGGCCACACTCAAAACAATTGCCACACCCTTAAAATGTATTGTGCTCATTGTTCTGGTCCACATAAAACAGTGGAATGCAAAAGTCAATCTCTCAAATGCATCAACTGTTGGGAGCAAGTGGAAAAATATGGAGCCAATATAAACATGGCTCACTCTGCAGCAGATGTTGTATGTCCTTGCTCTATCAAGAAGAAGTAAAAATATTCAAAAACACAATAGCATATTAAAATGTCACACCACACGTCAACTCAATTCATAACAACGCAAATACGTTCCACATTGACACTCGTCCAAATAAACCGAAGAAAGTCAAGAGATCCAACTTGCCAACTCTCGATTATGGCAGAAAATACAAACCAGATGTGATTCTGGTACAAGAGCCATATGTGAAAGAAAATAAAATCATAGGAATACCTGGTTCATGGATACACTGGATCTCGAAGAATAAAAAAGCGGGAATCGTAATAACGAATAGAAATCTGCATCCAGTCATTATTGCGATTACCGATAACACAGTGGTGGCTAAAGTTGAAAATATTAACGGGCCTCTAATGTTCTTCTCAGCCTAATCATCACCTCAAGAAGATCTTAATGTAACCCTTCAAGAACTCAGCGAAAATGTTCGGAAAGGCGGAAATGAATACTTTATAATTGGCGGTGATTTAAATGCTCATAGCATCAACTGGGGGTACGACCATCAAAACTCCAGAGGGTCGGATCTACTAGAGTTCATACATGAACATAAATTACAAGTCCTCAACGATCCCAAATCACCTCCAACCTTTAACAACAACATGAGTGTGGGCTGGCCGGACATTACTCTGGTGTCACACCCAGAGCTAGCGAATCAGTGCGGCTGGGAAGTACTGGATGAGGAAACACTGTGTGACCACATGTGCGTCAAAACAGTTATCTCATCGATAAGAAAATCATCAACGTACACCAGGTACAAAACAGCCTTTGGAGGACATAAAAAATTCGCACTCAGCTTCGAAAATGATGCAGCTCGAGTATATAGAGACATTGCCGAGTGTTCAGAGCCTGAACACACTAAACAACATAACAGAGGACTTGCAAAACTCTATTATCACAGCCTGCAATAAGGCATTTAGGAAAAAGAAATCTTCCTACAATAATACGATACCTGTTTGGTGGAACCAGGATTTGTAAATTAGAAAGAGGGAAGTAAATGCCCTTAGAAGAAGATCTCAAAAGACACAGGGTGAAGAAAAAGCACGAGCTAAAAAGATTTATGCACAGAAAAGAACTCAACTTATAAAAGATGTAAATAAAGCCAAAAAGGAAGCTTGGAGAAAATTATGTACAGATGCTAGAACTCCTTACAGTAAACAGTAGAAAGCAGTTTTTCGGAAAGGAATAATACCAGACGAAATTTTCAAAATAACAGGTGAAGGAAACGCTGGTTCTGTCAAATAATTCGCTTGTAAAATTCTGGAATCACTTTATTCGTGTAACAACTGCAACAGTCTAATGGTAGAAGAATTTACTAATACGCCAAAGGACCCAGACTTCTATAAAGATGAGGTCAATAGAACTATAAACTATCTTCCGAAAGACAAAGCACCTAGATATGATGGTATAGATAATCTGGTGTTGTAAATAATCAATAACAAATTTCCAGAACTTCTGTATGCTTTCCTTCAATAAATGTCTAAATCATGCAACCTTTACTAAGTCCCTAAAAATCGGAATTATTATTCTTTTCCACAAGGCAGGAAGAAAACACGATGAAATAAAATCATATCGACGAATTTCTTTTCTGCCAACTCTTGGAAAAGCTTTGGAGAGATTGCTTGTGCAAAGATTAACTTATCATCAAGTTGAAAACAAAGAAAGGCATGTACTCCAATTTGGTTTCAAGGAAGGCTCATCTGTTGACAGTGCTCTAGAAACCTTACTAAACAGAATTAATGAAGATAAAAAGAAGAAAACTGCACGTCGCTGTAATGTCGGTTGATATTGAGGGGGCATTCGACAAGCTTAACTACAATGTCATCAAAAACAGATTAGCGAAATCTAAATGCCCTTCCAATATTAAAAATACTCTTGCTAAAGTCCTCGAGGATAGAAAAGTCATGCTAATGACAAGCGAGGGTCCGGCAATCAAGAAACAAGGAAAAGACTGTCCACAGGGATCGTGCAGCGGACCAGTGCTGTGGAATATCATGGCCGATGAAGCATTGGATCTACCATGGCCTGAAGGAGTCCACATGCAAGCATTTACTGACGACTTTGTCTTTGTAATCGCGGCAAAATCACAGCGCAATTTAGGTAAGCTAGCCACAAATGCACTAGATCTGTTAAAAACCTGGACAGATCAGCAAGGTCTGAACGTGTCCGAAGAAAAGACTAAATACCTCCTCCTTAGTAATCTCTCGAGAGGACCTTCCATATACTGGAATAAAAGAAGAATCAAACGAACTAGTACACTAAAGTACCAAGGACTTATACTAGACAAGTTAAATTGGGCGGCTCATGTACAAACTATAGGACAAAAAGCCATGTTCCAATTTCAAATGCTACAAAGAATACCTGGAACGAGATAGGGCATAGGGCATAAATTTCAAAAGCTGCTGTTTAAAACAGTGACTGAAAGAATGTTGAGTCATGGTACAGTGGTCTGGTGTCATAACCCAACTCAACGTACTGTAAGAAAGTTAAATGGGAAACAAAGAAAATTTCTGATAGCAATAACAGGAAGTTACAGAACAGCACCCACTATGGCCCTTCAAACAATTGCGGGAATTGCACCACTACATCTTTCACTTCAAAAAGAAGCGGCGTGCGTCAAAATGAGAATGAGAATAAGTACAAAGCTTGGAGATGCAAATTATGAAAAAGATGACTACGAGGAAAGAGCGATAGGCTGGTCTATACATCCAGCTAAAACCCTTTCGAATGACAGAATAAATCCAGCAGTGAGAGTTCTTCATTCCGGCATAAGCTACTATACCGATGGCTCCAAAATGGAGAAAAGAGTGGGAAGTGCATTCTGCTCTATTCAAGAAGGGCGGGGCGCATAACACAACAATGGTCCACGAGAATGCAGGACAGTAATTCCGTTTTCCAGGAGGAGCTTTATGGAATACTTTCAGCCATAAAAGCACCAGAAGCAAGAGCAGACAAAAATGTCAAGATCTGGTCAGACAGTCGAGCTGGTCTCCTGGCACTTAAGAACCCCAAGACGCCTAATCCACTGGCACGAAGAATACAACACTTATTGTACAACAACAAGGAAATTAGCTTAGGTTGGATTAAAGCCCATGCGGGTCACGACGGAAACGAAGAAGCAGATTGATTAGCAAAAGAGGCAACAACAATGGAATGCGTAGATGAAGGGGTGAAATGACCCAAGAGCCATTACATAAAGGAAACCACTAGCTGGCTACTAGATGCGTGGCAGAATGAATGGGATGAAGGGGAAACAGGCAGGACGGTACACGTTGTGATACCAAAAGTGTCACTAAAATCATCAAGTTGGACCAGGGAATATACACTTTTCGTCACAGGGCACGGCCCATTAACATCCTACCTAACGAGGTTTAAGAAAATCAAGTCCGAAAACTGCTCCTGTGGTGAAATTGGTACACCTCTACATTACATCACAGTTTGCCCCCTTACAGCCTCATGACATATGAGAGCACCTGCCGACTACCTTAAAATTACATGGCTCAGGAACATTGCATGCAACAAGGGCTCGAGGGTTAAAATTATTAACATGGTGATATTCATTGAAAATCATCAGGACTTGATTATCCTAAGAGACTAAGAAAAAAGAACTTTTTTCTCACCTTGCATGATGTATATATATATATATATATATTTATAATGTTACCTAGTATAATAATTTAATGTATATACTGTATAGATGTAAGGATGTATAAATATAATGTGCTCTAACATTCTGGGTAGACATGTCACCCTGGTGGTATGCTCTACTCATCCAACCACACTTATTTAAACTGGTACAGTGTCTCACGACACTAGGCACGGGAGTGTGTGTGTGTAATATATATATATATATATATATATATATATATATATATATATATATATATATATATATATATATATATATATAGATCAATCATTACCAAATGCTTTCCCTGCTTCGAGTACCTGGTGTCGCTGTGGATGTAGGAAAGCATCAGAGGGTTATGTGGCTGGTCTATAGTTTTGAATTAACGTAGCACTGGAGCAACACAGCGTGCTATTGGCGATTGTCCGGGATCAAACCCGAAGGGAAAGATCTCATGAAAACAAGACGTAATTTTGAATCACGGTCAGATAACGAGATGAACACTCAAGCTGGAGAACCCACTCTACAAACGTCTACACTACGCCAACGTGAGGACATTCGAGGTCACGGCAGATTTATCGAGCTGTTATATTTATGCTGTCGATTCCGACCACCTCGAATGAACGGTAGATAATAGTTTTTCAGATCGATGTCTAGGATTGACTCGAAGACATTAAAAAGTTAATGCAAGAGCTTTGACTCAGTCAACTTCACTTAAAAGGATAGTGTGTGGTAACCATAAGGAGATCAGTTAAACCCATCACGATCAGAAGGTCGCGATGACTTTCCTGTGATGATCTCTTGAAGATTACATGAGCGTTATTTCATCTTAGACCCATTCAACACGAGTGATGAGGGTTCTTGTAGAAAGTGGACGAAACTGACACCACTGAATGCGGCATTAAACATTCGAAATTTCACCTGTTCACTGCTGAAAAGAAAAATTCGGATATTTGAAACAATCCCAACCATTGACCAGTTTTTGCTTTGGTCGTTACAGATATTTGTCAAGATTGCTGTTTGTGATCCCTTTAGGCAGTCGACACGACTTCTAACAGAAACAATAACTAACAGCTATGCTCTTAAAGACTTGGATTTGAACACAGAACATTCTGAATGGCAGACAGACGTTATGACCACTGCCAATGTCAAAATATAGTGCTGGTTTTGCGTTGACTAAAGTTTTGGATTAAAGTGACTAAATAAATCAAGATTTAAACGGTAATTTAAACTAATTAAACTTCAGTTTTGCATTACATTTTAACCCTACTGGTGGAATCTCGGCGAGGTATCTCATCATTAGAAAATCTAACCAGATCTTGACCTTGCCATCCGAAAAACATCGGTCATATCCTGATGACGAGATATCTCGTCGTTAGTAAAATTTATCAGATCATGATTGCTTAGAAATCTCGTCGTTAGTAAAATTTGTCAGATAATGATTGGTGAGAAGTTTCGTCGTTAGTAAAATTTGTCAGATCATGATTGCCGAGAAATCTCGTCGCTAGTAAAATTTATCAGATCATGATTGCTGAGAAATATCGTCGTTAATAAAATTTGTCAGATCATGATTGCCGAGAAATATCGTTGTTAGTAGAATTTTATCAGATCATGATCAACGAGATATAGTCAAAAGCACTTGGAGGTAAAGCCATAGCGCAACATAACATTATGATGCGTGAACATTTTTTGCAATCCAACTTAAATTTCCATTTGCATCATCCGAGTCGCTTGTGCCACACAATAACACGAAACATACGAAGATGAATATCCGAAATCATTAATTCTGAGCTGTGAAGATTCCAATCATGAATTGAAGGGCTACGGGCAACATATTGATAACCGAGTTCAGTTGTACAATGTCTCTTGACTGGACATTACTAATTTTATCCGTGGTCACTTTTGAAGTGAATACATCTTTAAAAAATAAAATATTAGCCGCTTCTTTACCTCCTAAAGTTGCCCTACTACCAGAAACATTAAACAGCAAATGTTGCCTAACACTTCCCCAACACGCAATACAGAAGCCATGCTGAAATGGAAAGAGGTAACTACACTCAGGAACATTGAAAATAGCTCACCAAGAAAGGAGCATCGGATTGAAATGAAATTTAATACACATAATGATACAGATGATAGATTTACTTGATCCCAAAATCAAGACAATTAAACGAATACAGTGTGTACAATTAGACAAAAACAGTGCAACTTCAATAGCGCGTCGGACCACCTCCTGCTGCAATACATGCCACAACACGGTCCGGCATTGAGTTGATTAGACGTCTGATGTTGTACTGGGGCAGATGGGCCCACAATTCTTGAACAGTCAGCTCCAAATCACGCACAGATTAACACGGCGGCATCAGGCGTTTCAGCTGGTCCCACACATGCTCTATAGAGGAGTCTATATAAGTCCGGGGAGCGAGCCGGCCATGGAAGAGTCTGAACATGACGTAGGAAGTCTTGAGCAACTCGAGCTGTATGCGGACGAGCATTATCTTGCTGTAAAATTACCCTTGGTAAACCATTTAGGAAAGGTCTGACGTGGGGTCGAAGAATGTCATCAACATAACGCTGACCCGTTAAGGTTCCATGTACCACAATTAGAGTGGACCGGCTATCATAGGCTATGGCCCCCCGGCCATTACGCCTGCTGTGCGGACAGTGTGTCGCTCGACAGCGTGGGTGGAAATGTACCATCCAAAAGGGCGCCTCCACACCCGTACGCGGTCATCATCTGTCCCCAAAACGAACCGGGATTCATCACTGAGCACCACGTTTTGCCAATCTGTGACATTCCACGTCGCTCTGGCTTGGCACCACTGTAGACGGAGTCGCTGATGTTTCGGTGTTAAAGGCAGTACACGAAAAGGGTGTTTGTATTGCAGATTTGCTTCCGCAAGGCGAATGGAAATGGTTTGTGGAACTGGCACCCCTACATCTGATTGTATCGTGAAACGAGTCACTATGCAATCCAAGAGCGCTTGCCGCACGATCCTTCGATACTCTCGCCTTGTCGTCTTCCTGGTCGCTCCAGACCCGTTACGCTGCACGTGGGTACCATCTCGTGTCCACTGTTCCCAACATGTTCTGACGGCATGCTCCGAACAATCGACCTGGCGAGTAACAAGGCGCGTCGAACAGCCTGTGGTTTTCATGCCGATGATGAGGCCCCTCTCAAACTCGCTTAACTGTGAGAAATGTCTTCACACACGTCTACCTGGCATTCTTAGCTTACTAAAGTCCTCCTAGAGTCGGAATTTGATCGTCACGTTTATGAATCTTCCACTATAGAGCAACCGGTCCCACTTCCTGATTGCAGCGCCACTGCAGGGTGTGTGGTCATGCGCATTGGCACCAAACTTGGATCATTTGCATATCGGATCTCACCGTACTTATTTGCAAAGTTTCGCGATTGTAGTTTTCTTCCTTCTTGGTGTGCTATTTTCAATATTCCTGAGTGTACTTTCAAAAAAACAAAATAGTACTAAACGATGCAACCTGATGCGAACGCACTGAGACGTGTCTAAAATCAAACGGAACGCTGTAATTCTTCAAATTTACATGAAAGTAAGAGTTGAGAACAAAATTTAAAAGACAATGAAATCATTTTAACGAAATTCAAAAGAACATTCCAGAATATTCGAAATAAAATTGTTAACTTTTTGGTTACCGAAATGGCATAAAAGTGGAAATAATCCTAAACAAGATGTATTGGCTTTACCTGCCATAACTCGCTATAAAAGTGCATAAAAAAACTGGCCCAAAGCTTTGCCATCAAAGTAGGCTTATATAAAAGCTGTCTGGATGGCTTGGTATCCCGGGAGCGGGACAACCGTGTTTATTAAGTACAGAAGACTCCGTATGAAAAGTAAATATCACTCCAGCACCTCGGTTTGGTTTGTTGGGGTGTTATGGCGCAAAGGACCCTGTTTGGCCAAGCTGCGCCAGACACAAGACATACAATACCAAGTAATAAACAAACACAACAAAAGTTTTACTGACACAGAAAAGAGACACAAACCCAGGAAAGAATCCACTTCCACCTGACAGGAATTGAATCTGCGCCCACTGAACAACGACTGTCCAAAGGAGATGTACTCTCGAGGACCAAGAAGTGACGACCCAAGAACCAAATCACCCCTTACTTGTGAAGTGTTTAAACATAACAATCAACTTGCTTAAGGGTCTTAAGGACTGAATGAACACTCCGCTGTAAAGTAAAAAAGATTCGTCGATTGAGTAAAGAGAAATCCACACATAAGCATTCTTAAATTCGACTCTCTCACTAGAGACAACTTATTTATTAAATTAGAAGGGCGGGTGCCCTTGATGAAGAGGAAAATATTTCCGAAAAGCCAAGAACGGAATATTTTTCTAGGAAAGCCAGGAACAAAAGAAAGACAGATTTGTTCGCATTTAAATGCAGATTAATCTTCTGCAGCAGACTTCGCTTCCGGGAATTATTTAGACGATTGAGCGGGGTGCGCGATGGGGATTCCGAACTTTTCTTTGGAAATGATTGTTTAATCTTTTCTTCTGGAAGGGTCTTTTTTTTCTCCTTCGGTTGGGGAGGGAAGAGTCGCTTGACAACAGGCATTGCTTGGAATTGAACGATTTAGTTTTCATTTGTGAAGCGAGGATGAGCTTGACTGATTGCGAATGCGTATGAAAATAGATTTCTGCAGTGTCATCGGGTAATATTTAATTCTGTGCTCTGGGAATTCTTACCAGCTGAGTCTGGTCCCAGTAAAATAAACGCTAAGAAAATGTTTTTGGTATGGTGTTTGGTATTTAAAATGGTATTTGGATGAAAGGATTTTGGGAAGGGAGAAGCTTGTACAACCACTTCCCTACACTAATGGACCGGACGTCAGCGGATTTGCATAAAACTTGCATACTTGTTTGGGGGTATTTTTCGTGGTATGGCCTGGCACCTCTGCATATTGCTCCTGGTCAATTGAACACCGTCGCCTGTATGAACATTTGTGGGACGCGTTAGAGCGACGCTTGCGGACCAGGGAACCACGTCCGAAATGTACAGCTGAGCTGGCGACATTCTTGCAGCAGGAATGGACACAAATACTCACAGCTGTGTATCAAAACCTTGTTGGAAGTATGCCCTGAAGGGCTGGTAGTGTCATTGCAGTACGTGGGGGACCATACTCCTATTAAAGCATGTATTACTTCCCTTATACCATTACATCTTGCCGTCCGGTCCATTATTGTAGCGTAGTGTATTAGTTTATTTTACAGTGAAGCGATGTGGATTGGTTGGTTAGATTGAGTTTCGTGGCGCACATTTTTCCAAGTAATGGACAAACACACAGTGAAAGTTTTATGTATGGTGAGACGCCAATTCTTGAAACCAATATTAACCACAAAAAAAAAGGAATTAAAAGTTGTAGCTATGTATTTTAAGTAACGCTACTGTAGCTATGAGCGATGATCCGATCAAAGCAGATGGGAAAGATCCAAGGAGGATAACACGTCATTCTGAACCACGGTCAGAAGACGGAACCCCACTCTCCAAACTTCCACATCTCTCCAACGTGAGGGCATTACAGATTGAACGTGCACGAGCCCCCTTTCTGCATGATGGTCTTTGGTTGGTTTCGAACTCTTCGGTTGCTACCATCCCAACCGGACTACCGCAGCCGGGATGACTGACTGATACATACTGGAATGCACTACTTGAGAAACAACAAGGTTTTCTGCAGCTATTTTGCTGTAAAGTGATCCGGATGTTTATGGGTTGGTAACATTGGGTTTTATGGCGCAAGAGGAACGCATGTGTCCAAGTTGCGCTAAACACAACGTCAAGTAATGGACAAACACACACAACGAAATTTTTATGCAGTTTTAACTGATACAGATGAGAGAAATGCATCCAGGGAGGAATCGCGCCGCAGGTTGCTAGCACATTGGACATATAAAGCGAGGCACTGCGGTTCTGACCTGGAGGTAGGAACGATCCAAAAGGTACCTTGAGAGTTACCATGAATCAAAACAAAGCGATAGCTATCATTAACATTTACGTTGCGGCTGGTAGACAATTGTTACCACTACAATTTCGTTTCCACCAGCGGCATGGTATAGATATGTGTATGGTGAATGGTATTATCTTTTTAAGTGATTTCTGACATTGGTCACCATTTACGAGCTGTCAGTGACTGACCTTCTAGAGCGTTCCTTCTTTTGTTCGAGGGTACCCTACCGTGAGGTGTGAACGCTTTGGGAAAAAGGCAGAAGGTCGCTCTGGTGATATACGCCACACAATACTATGAAAGGAAAGCGTCAGTCGTAAATGCCACTCAAGGCTCTATCGCTCAAGTTAGGTAATTAGGTAAGGGGGAGTTGAACATGCAGGCGAAAGAACCGTTTCTGGAGACAGTTGAAAAAAATGGAAGCGCAAAGGTTCAAGTTTTAGTGCTAATGTGGTGATACTGTGTGGCAAGAGACAGACGGGTAGCCCTAAAAGAACGAGGAGGCAGTCCTTTGTAGGCTCTATAACCTCCCCAAACATTACTACGTGCTTTACATCTTGTTTGCGTACAGGCTGAAGAGTTTCTGCGGTAGAAGAACCCATTCGTATGATATATCATGTGACATAACGATTGCAAAGTAGTTTAGGGCGCTGTTGCTTTTAATGTAATTAATTACAATAACAACATCCTGTAATATCTTGTGCAATTCTTCATCAATGTCTTTTCCAACAAGAGCTTGTGTGTATATCCTGCAATGGTTGAATACAATACGGGGTGCAATGTTATTTATTAACCCTCTTAGACCTTTATTATTACCTGTTAATGCTGCAGCACCATCATTGCTAATCGCGAGTGTCCAGGTAAGGTTATTTCTTTCAAAATATCTATTACTAATTTCAAATATTTTCTCTCCATTTGTTTTTCCCTTCCAATTTTTTAGAACATAAAAAATCTTCTGATATGTCTTCTTCATAAACGATCTCGCATAAACAATTAATTCAGACAGTTTAGTAATGTCAGTAACTTCGTCAAGTTGTAGAGCAAATACAGGAAACTTTTGTAATTGATTTAACAGAACTGATTCGATATTACGTGATATAATTCGACGAGAAACGGTATCTCTTGATGATGGTGTTGTTTTTAAATAGTTATCATATTAACAAAAAAGCAGTACATAAACAGAATTACAGAATGCACTTGAATGAACGTCAGAAGAACGAATGAACATACCAACCTTCTACTGAATAATCTCGGTTAAGTAAATACTCACAGGTTGGTTCGTTTAATTTTGAGAGGTTATAACCTTTAAGTAAGATGTTGTTTTAAAAGTTTTGCACGGGCCTATTTACATTGCAACGGAGCTAACTTATTCTAATCTGAGAAAAACAGACAAGCCTATCTATATGACAGGGGTGGCCATAGCGCGGCTCTCTCAGGCGAATCACGCAACTTTTATTCAAATAAAATGCATGCATGAAATACGGTTAATTAAAACTGATCAATGTTTAAATGGTAATTATTTTATTTCTTGGTGCAAAGCTATTGAAAAAGATAGTAAAAATGTTATTCAAAAAATATATTGTTCTGATTCCATTAAATAATTGTGTGAAGAAAACCTTTAACATCAGATTTGCTTGTGGATGCCTCAATAATGTTGTCCAATTTAGCAGTTAGCTGCCGAAAGTTTGGTTAATGACTTGTTAGGACAGTTCGCACAAGCTCAGTTAAAGGCTGATCTGTTAAAACAGACCTATGCGCTATATATATAGACTGCGCCGCTATGACATATCCTGGTATTTTATCTGTTATAACATTCGCTTGTCACAAAAGTTTCAGTTTTGCCTTTCCTTCATTCTCATTCATAAACTGTAGAATAATCAATACGTGCACATTACTATTTACTCTAACGATTTTAGAAATATTACTATAAAATTTTATCAATTTTACCTTCGTGTTTGGAGGATATGTTCTTGCAAAGTGATCCCTGTAATCTTTATTGGCAATGTCGTCTTTATCCGCTGAATCTGCACATTTCTAAAAGTAAGAAACGATAATATTAACATAAATAAAACTAACATTAACTAGAAGATAATAACAGTAAATATAAGATCAAAATAGAGTATAATACAAGAAACTATAGATATTCCTACAAATAAATAATTGCTTAACTACCAAAAATCGGTGAAACCAAGCCTTGACATTTTTTATGTAGCCGATCATTAACTTAAAACTTAGTGTAATAGTAATAAATACTATTTATTGATCAATTACAACTATTTAATTTCAATTATATTTTTGTAATAAATATATAGAAGCTTATTTGGATCAGAAAATATGATAATTGCGAAGGAAATGTCAAATGTTTGGCAAAAATTCCTTAACAAACAAAGATGTCCAAAGATTCCTTAATAACGAACGATATACTTAGGTTGACAATCGACAACACAGCAATAAAAAACGTTATTTGAAGTTTTCTTACACGTTCACAATGCATCAAATGTATTTGTGATACTTTGATTTACTGGTAAGTTCACTACCGACAGTAAACTTACCAGTAAAAGTAATGACTGTCAATATATGTGTATGGAGAAAAATTAGCAAATTTTTTAGGACTACACACTATGTGGCTATTAATTGAAGTCTAAAATTAGGTTAGTAAAAGCTAAAAATCAATTATTTAAAGCAAAAAGAAGTGAGATAGTCGACATCAATATGCTTCTATACTCCTTTAGAATCCACCCACCATAAACCAACAAAATATCATTCATCTCGTTATACGAATGAAGTAAAAAATGCCTTATAGTATTGCAAACAAGCACATTTGCCGCAAACTTTTAAGTATCAACATAATTTACAACTGCAAACATAATTATTAATATTAAATGAAAATGAAATATTTAATCTTCGAAATAAATAATAAGAATTTCAGGGAAACATGGCGCATGTATGTATACATACACTTAGAAATAAAAGTGTGTTGCTCTTCTATTCATCAGAAAGCAAAGACAACCAAGATATTAATTTGATTATAAATATTAAAAAATTTTAATGATCGTGAACTGCATGGTTGCGCTTATTTAAATAGGTGAATTAAACATCAAATATGACATCTGGTTAAATAAGAACAATAGCAAATTAAGGAAATTAATATTTGTTCAAGAGACTGGGAATTGATCAAGAGTCACAAGCACTTCTTAAACGGAAGAAAAACTAAATTGCTAAATAAATAAGTCCTAAATATTGGTGGAATCGAGTATTACGGCTAGTTTTACATTTTATATCAGCAATGCGAACAATGGCATATGGGAACGTTTCTGTTCATTCTTGTTATTTGATATTTATGGTGATTCATAATGTGATTTTCCATTTGCGCATATTTTATTTTGTTGGAAGATAATAAGTGATGCAAAATTAAATAGATTATAACAAAGCTTGAGAGTAAATTTTAATGTTTTGTTCGCTGATGATGATTTAAACGGTCTGTAATTTTAAACGGCCTTAAATAACATCTAAGTGATATTCAAAAGTTCCATTTTCAACATAAGTATTGTTACATATGTTCAATAGTGTTTATCACACGCTCTCTTAAAAATAGAAATTATTTGAAGTATCAATTTCTCATTAGTGCCTTCAGCATTTCAATTCCTTCGTTCGTTGGTGTTTGGATAAAAAGCTGAAATCTACCGTATCAACGAGTGGTAGTGTTTAGGGCCAAAGAAATTAGAGTGACTGTAAATAAATTTTAAAATGGGATTCCTTCATTCTTCCATATTTAAATTAAAATTTTTTAGATAGTCCATCGTAGGAATAACTTAATCTTTTCCACTTTTATATTTTGCATATATACTGTTTTAAATTAGTGAACAGTTTCTGCATTCTATTTCAGTTGATTGTACAGTACATTTCCCAGAATATACCACTTTGATTTAGTACTGGTGGGATAGGTATGACGTAGTAATTTAGTACCATTATAACTGCGCAGCGTTTCTCTGGTTATTCTAGTAAGCTGTAAGCACGTAGGTTTTGAACTAACGTCGCACTGGAACAACTCAATAGGCTACTGTTGACGGTTCAGGATCAATCCCGAAGGGAAAGATCCTAGGACACCTCGTAAATTTGAGCCACGATCAAATGACGAGGTCAACAACTGAGCTGGCACCCCTTTATCCACACCACACCAACGTGAAGACTTTTGAGGTCACGGCATATTTTACCTGCAGTCCCAGCATACACGTCGGTCTTTGTTTGGATCGAGTTTGAAAAGCGCAACCTTCCGGTCCTCTACTCTACCAACTTGGCTTCTACACCTCCATTTACGCCTTGAATAGTGCTAAATTAAAATCCATTCCATACACTCAAGGATTCCGAAGCCTAAAAGGAAGTGGAGAAAGATTTCAGCCGACGATCGACCTTTACCAAAAGCGAATAACAAGTGAATCGTCGCATAATGAGAGTCGGAACACAACTAGTGGTCGTCCCCTCCGTAACTGCACCCGTAGCCTAAGCAGCGAGCTCTACTCCAATAAAAGGTCACCCAAAATGCCAGTTCCCTCGAAATAATTCCCGGGGAAAACGTCCGAATGAATAGGGCTCTAACACAATACAAACAGCACAAATTGATTTCTTCCCAGATCGAAAATCCCTCATCTGCTAAGACGGAAATTGTCGCTCATTTGCCGGTAGGAGCCACGCACAAGGTGAGGCGTAAAAACTGTTTATCGCCCCTTTTTCTGAGGCTGAAGATCCGCTAGACGGTTTTCAGCCTGCATGGATAGATTCTATGTCTGCAGTTTCCGGCAGGAAACGACATAATTACGGTGGGTTCTCCTTCGGGTTACTGGGGGATATTTCTGCTTTGGCATCGATTCCTCGGAACATTTCTTGGGACAATTGCTTAGGAATGCAGGGACTGAATGCAAAAGAAATAGGGAGTTGAAAGGGACATTTCTTAGGAGTCTGAGGTTGGTTAGTTTGAGATTTGCGGAGTGTACGGATTCAACGCTTGGATCCTAGTGTACCATAGATTTGAAAAATTCCAAAATAGCATACATAGATGGCTACACTGGTATTTAAAACTACAAGAGTAAGTCAAATATCATCTGCACTTTCGCTAATAACGCATTTTTAGATTTGTCAGTGCCTTCTGCGCATGCGAGCTCAGAGTTGATACTACAGTAGGCACGTTAGCGTCATTTTTCTTGGTTCTGCTTCAGTGAAAATATGGCCGCTTCGCTAGCAGCATGCATCAAGGAGGAATAATGTACAGTGTGTATCGTGAAGGAATAAAGAGCAGCGTGCATCAAGGAGGAATAAAGAGCAGCGTGCATCAAGGAAGAATAAAGAGCAGCGTGCATCAATGAGTAATAAAGAGCACTACTTGCATCAATGAGGAACAAAGAGCAGCGTGCATAAAGAAGGAATAAAGAGCAGCAGTCCGGAAGGTGTGTCCTGGGGCTGGAATTCTTCGGAGGCTCACAACATAATACGGGGGCAGTATTATACCACGTAAAACTGCTTGTGAGTGAATCGAGAAGCCTAAAAGAGACCAGACATGTGTCATGCACGCAGAAGGAGTATGACGCCCGTCAATCTCGACCACTGACGAGAAGATTCAGCAAGCTCGAGAAATGGTACCGGCGAGTTACAATCGACAATTTTCTGCAGGTTAGATGGACAAGGTTGCAAAGTGGTGCATAAATGGTTGGATGACCAACCGAAAACCTTTTTCTTGGAAGGAATACGCAAGCATGTGTACCGCTAGACCAAGTGCAGAAAAGAAAAGAAACTACGTAGAAAAATTGAAAACTATTTTTTTCGTTCTTCCACAACAGAATTCAAAATTTTCAGTTTCATTAAATAATAGTGAGTTGAAAGGGATGTTTCTTAATGATTCTGAGGTTGATTGATTTGATCTTTACAGCGCAGAGCCAAATAAAGGTAAACACTAAATGAATTCTATAGAAACAGGTACATCTGAGAGTCACAAGGTGTCAGGAGAGTCACAAGGTGTCAGGAGAGTGTGGTCTTGACTTTTCCCCAGAACGCAACATACCTCGTCCGCTTGCAAGTGAAACTCTCTAAGAAAATATTTTCAAAATAAGAATATGAAATTTTTAGCTCTTCGAGATGGGAAAGATATTTTTAGACTGGCGAAGTGTATTAAGTGTGGAAGTTAGAAGAGCTTTTTGAGAATCACTGATTTAACATGCAACCGCCCCACGTACACAATGGTCTTCGTTTGGATCGAGTTTCGAACTCGCTCTGTTGCTGAATCGATACTCATCCAACCGAGGTCTTTCATCAATTTGGGTAAAAACACCGACAGCTCTTGTTAAAAAAAATGGAGCTCCATTCTCAAATAATTCCTTGAGGGATGCGAAAATCATTATTCCTATTCCACGAACAGTGCTTTCCAGATGTCAGAAAAACTACCATCGATACTACATTCCCGAAGATGATTTATAAATTTCCTGTTTATAGGCGATCCCGTCTTTCCTCTAAAAGGGAAAAGCAGCTCAGCTCCGCGAAGAAAAGAAACGTAACAAGACCACGTATTGTGCGAACAAGGCCCAAATAAAAGGTAAAAAATCCAGAAAGAAAAGTAGTAAATAAAAAAATATATTATCCGGATCTTTTTATTTTCCAGGTTTGTTTTCGGTTGGGATCGTCATTCATAATGAGATCTCCAGCAAATGGACGACCCCTTGTGTAACAAGTGCTAAAACTTTAGAATCTGGCAACATCGGGCAAGGTTTTACGTCCTAGGGGATGGAGTGGGAATGTGTGAGAGCTTTTTTCGCAATGCCCTTTAGATTCCATTGGGAAGAAACGTAGAAACATTGGATAAATTCCCACTGTTATATATATATATATATATATATATATATATATATATTACCTATCGAGTTAAATTGTAAGATATTAGTCTCATCTCATGGATTCGAAAAATTCACGGTATACAAAATAACATTCAAGACCTTACAGAATGTATTCCAAATTCAGAATAGTTTTTATCGAATGTTTTTTAAACATAATCTCTCTCTCTGGTTGCTAGAATAACTGATCAAACATACCTCTTATTACGTGGAACGTACAGTCGATGAAAAAATAATCAAACCATCCCTCTTTAGATAAATTTTAATAGTAGAGAAAATTCAAACGTTTGATAGGAACTAACATCTATAAATTCAAAAGCATAAAATTTGTATAAAGGTCCGTCTTCATATTAAATTGAGCACCAACTTCCTAATTTCCAATGGAACCCCACCATTTTGACACGCAATTTCAAATCAAAATTTAACATCAGATACCAAATTTCATGTCATTAGGTCTTACCGTTTCGAAGTTATGAGGAAAGAACTCTTAATGGGGCGAATATTAGAGCTCTTAATGGGGGGGGGGGGAATCAGTTTATTATTCTAATGGATATCTTACAAAATAATATTTCTATAGCGCTGATATTTAGGACAATGCTACTGTTAAACAACCAAAACACACTTATTATTTTGTTTTAAAAAGTTTTCACTATACAAAAATAACTATTGAATTAATATTCGAAAAAATTGTGAAATGTTAACTTATATTTTGATGGTAATTGATTCCGAAGGACCTAGTAGTATGGTCATGCAAAATTTCAGTTCATTCTGGTAGTTATCTTTTGAGGTATATTAAATTTTCCTCATTATTGCGATTTAAGGGGCAGCCAAAAGTTCTTAAAAATGTCTGATAAACCTCGGATAGTAATTCTTGATCGTTTGCAAATGTATAGTAAATCTATATAAATAAGAATGGAGTGTTTGTTTGTACATTCAATATTTTCGACCCATTTCAAGTTTTCTATCCGTTTTGGACCCTTCTGATGCCGAATCCGCCTTTTTCTCGTTTGGTGTCTGTCTGTCTGTCTGTCTGTATGTTGTGCCCTATACACGTCCACGCGGTTTAAGATATTTTCATGGAAATTTGCATACAGAGAGTACTTATCTTGATTTAGTGAGTGGAATTGGTTGCGAAAGTCTGTCTGTCCGTCTTTCTGTTCTATGCTCGATTTTGTGTTTGTGTGTTTGTGTAAGCATCACATGAATTGTATTCCAGATATTTGATTGCACTCTATTTTATTTTATACATTATCTATTAATTTAGTGAATGCAATATTAAACATTTATTTATTGTTATATTTAGACGAGTTTCATGCTAAAACACCTGAGTAAGTATACTTAAATCAACCATAATTTGGTAGTTTTGGAAAAATTGGAATGTCTATTGAATATTACGATTAATTCGATTGCTTTACCAGTACTGCTGCAAAAAGTAATTATTCTTCAAAAAAAAATTTTTTTTATGGAATTTCATTTTTGATACGTCATTTATTTCGAGTCTTATTTTTATTCTTTGCGCAATGAAAACGATTTCCGAAAATTTGGGACAGACGATATTTTTCAATGAAACGAGAATGAACACGATCGCGCGAGCAGTGATATTTTTTCTGGTTCTTTCGCTCTGAATTAATTTCACATTTCTAAATTTTGTACACTTTTAGTTGTAAGTTGTGGCAACTGTGCGAGATCAAGAGATAAAATTGAATCACAAATTAATATCTTTGGAACAATTTTTTACGACATCTTTTATTTTGTTTTACTTCGCTGTTTCCTGTTTTAAATATTTATTATTTTAATAAATGTGTTTTCCTTCTCATCACACCCAACAGCACCACAAAGTATTAGACTTGAAAATGTTAGGTAAGTCAGTATAAATTTGCAGTAAATTTTAAGTGTACTTATGCCGTTATTTAAAGAATAATGCCGTTATTTAAAGAATAATGCCGTTATTTAAAGAATAATGCCGTTATTTAAAGAATAATGTCGTTATTGAAATAATAATAATGTTTAAAAATCCAAACTACAACTTTTTCCAACATTAAAAAATTTGTTGTAGTAATGACAGGAGAAGATTGCAAAATTTCACAATGTCGCATACCGGAGGCAAGAGTGCCACAGGTAAAAAAATATTGTTTTGTTGACTATGAGTGCGGGAGCACTCGCCGTAAATCGTAATTTTAATTAATTGAGTTGCACATGAAAACATCTTAAGAAAGGGAATTCCAAATCTTCCTATAAATCGTCTTTTATAGTAGTAACCTTAGTATCACCTTTCGTCTTTTTGAGCTTTGTCATACAGCAATTGTGCGATGTATGTGAAATGTATTACATGAATGGATATGCATGTGTAGGATTTGTGTCCAAAGTAAGTTGTAGAAAATATAAAGATGGCGAAAGGTGTTAAAATAAATTTTTACTCTACAATAAACGTAAGTCATTATATATTTTGATTATCTCTTCAATCTAGAGTAAACGAATTCAAACCGAGTAAGGTTTTAAGTATTTTGTAAGTATTAAGTAAGTATTTTGCTAGTATAATAATGTAATTCGCAGATCATTTGCATAGCAAATATAATTCTTGGATCACTGAAAAATACGTTTGAAATAGTGTTCAAATTTGAAATTTGTGTAGTTATGGCTACAAAAAATCTCGATCTACAAATAAATCTATATTTTTATGTCGAGATGATACATAAAATTGACACAAACTTTAAGATTGAACATCTATGGATATAAAGGTAGTAAAGTCATGAAATTTCATATTTAGACAAATTTAACTGTGCAAGATATGATTATGGCATCAAAACATGGTATTTCCATTAAAAAATTATTTTTTTGTACAAAATTTGATATGAAGACGTCTTTTTATGCTTTTTTATTGAATTTGAATTTTTAGCAAACGTTATAACATATTGAATGACACCTTTGAATTTGATCTGGTATGAATAGTGCTCGAAATAAAGGAGATGTTTCGTTTTTTCTTCCGCGACTACGTTTTGCTATGGAAATATGTTTTTAAACTATATTGTTGGATTTTCAGAATTTGTGTTCTTATTCATAACTATTCGTAACAAGTATTATTTGGCTGACTTTATGATTGGACAAATAGATCAATCGGTGTCGCATTCCATTTGATTTGTATGAGTGAACTTTGGATTGAGAATTGTTTTTCCGAGAGTACTTTCGCAGATGAAGTTCTAGTCTCTAGTGCATTTGGTAAGCCGATCAAGTAGTTACATTATTATGCTGTGTTTATAATAAATTTGATTTCTATTTTAAATAGTATGGATTTATTCCGTTTCCAATATACAAACGTCCCTATATTAAAGATGATAATTTGTTATGTGTTTCACCAACTTTAAGCAAAGAATAAATGACAGTGAGCATGGCCTTTTTTTTTATCAGCCCATTCTGGTCTCGAGAAACTAAAAGAGGTAAATTTGAAAATTCTTATTTGAAGCCGACGATATACAAGGTAAGAGTAACAACGTCCTTGAACACCTGCGTAACTGCTGAAAGCTTATAGCGACAGTTATGGATCGGGGGTAGTGGAAAATGAAAATGCCTTACAATATATGAGACCGCGCCCCTAGCGGTATCAATCGGAAAATAATGAACCAATCTCGAAAACTAAGCAAGAGAGATCACAATTATTAATCACATCCATAGAAAAGATCCGAGGATAACACAGTGTTATTTTGAAACAGTCAGATGACGAGGTCACACCTGAGCTGGCACGCCACTCTCCAAACTTTCACACCACGCCAACGTGAGGACATTTGAGGCCACGACAGATTTAACGTGCACAAGGTCCCCTAGTACACGATGGTCTTCAGTTGGATTCGAACTCGCAACCCTCCGGTTGTTAATCCGTTACTCTTCCAACCGTCCTGCCGCGGCCTCAGATGTTTAAGGTATAAACTATGCATCATAAAGGAATTCCGGTTGAGACGCCCCACATGATGTAATTTTGAAACTTTACGCTAGGTAGATCTACTAGTGGCGTTAATGTTTCAGTTAGATGTTGTTTGGTGTGCTGTGAAAGTTTTGTTACGTCATCTTTTGTTTTCTGCTATCACAACATTTCAAGTAAGAACCATGTTTTTTCTACTCCGTTATAAGATTGATGTTGTAGTGTAAGACTGGCACTAGATGATTTGAATGGAATTTTCGTATGTAAGCATAAAAACCTGTAGTCAGGAGTTGATCAATCGACTTTAGGCAGCGTACTACCGCCATCTTTGTTGTCTTGTTCTTCTGACAGTTGCCGAGGCATCTCTCCAAAAGGATAGACGCCCCACATATATTCGGGTGAGATGCCCTACATACATTTTCAGGGAAAGATGCCTTTTATTTGTTTAAGTTTCAAATTAATATTTTTCAAAACATATTGTTTTTACAGAATATAGTAATATTTGTAAATCGTTAAAATTAAAAATGTTTTAATTAAATTTATTGAAACTACAAATTTAGATTTTTATTCATCAATGAAATTCAAATATAATTTGAGGTTTGGTTAACGAAGTAGTAAATTTTGTGATACACAATAATATCAGTTTGAGTAAAAAAATTTCCGATAAAGGGAGATACCTTCACGCTAACAGCTATCATTTTTGTGGTTGTTAGCCTTTCCACGAATGGGATTTTGCATTCAAAAGCTGAAAAGTGGAACTACACGACGGCGTAATTTGTTTGCTAAAAATTTACTATCTTGTACGTCCAAAAAGTGTTTAAAATGGAGCTATCCCGTCAGCAGATCAGAACGATTATGTACACTGCTAGCCACCCAAATTGCAACACCAAGAAAGACAAGAGATATCAGAACAAAATTTATTTTATAGATAATATGTTGACCAAGTATCAAATGATTAAATTTATAGACCTCTGTGAAGTGTGGTTCCTGTCAAAATCAGTAGCCAGAATAGCCGCCATTGTTGGAGATCACTGCTGCCACACGCCTCTGCATTGATTCAAAGAGACTTTGGATGTGTTCTTGGGGTACAGCATACCAAGCAGCTTCCACACGTTGCCAAAGTTGATCTGGTGTGGCAGCTGGGGATGTAATCTGGGTCAATCGTTGAGCAAACATGGACCACATGTTTTCTATCGGCGAAAGATCCGGGGAGCGAGCTGGCCAGGGAAGCAATTCAATCTGGCGATTGACGAAGAACCCTTGGACGATGCGTGCCATGTGTGGTCGCGCATTATCCTGTTGAAATATGGCTGTGGGCAAGCCCTGAAGGTAAGGAAGGACAACTGGTCCAACACCTCGGAGATGTAGCGCTGTTTAAAGTACCGGCAATGCGTACTAGAGGAGTGCGAGAGTGATATCCAATACCGCCCCATACCATAATACCCAGTGTAAGACCAGTGTGGCGGTGCATAACGCAGCTGTTCAGCATCCTCTCTACACGGTGTCTCCAGACTCGAATCCGACCATCGTGGTGTTGCAGACAGAAGCGTGACTCGTCAGTAAAGACAATTTCATTCCATTCTGCCGTCCACATCCTTCTTTCATCGCACCATTGGCGGCGGACACGTCTGTGGTTCTGCGTCAAGGGTACACGAAGCAATGAATGTCTTGCGGACAGACCACTCTGCTGTAAACGGCGTCGAATGGTAAGCGCAGACACTGGATGATGCGTTACAGACTGAATGCGCTGTGCTATGGTTCGTGATGTGGCTGAGCGATCCGTCACTGCCATACGCACAGTATGCCTGTCATCACGTGAAGTGGTGCACTGAGATGGATGCGATCGAACACGTCGGTCCGTCGTACCCTCCTGCACCCAACGATCACATATCCGCATAACAGTTGTTTGGTTTCGTCCAACACGACTACCCTGAAAGATAATCCAAAATCTCGGTAGGCCACTATCCTTCCTCTGTCGAACTCGGATACTTGATCAAAAGATGATCGTTGTTTACTACGAGGCATAATTGATCGTTTTTTTTTTTTTTGAAAAAACCACAAGAAAAACACAATTGCCATACTTGAAATCGTCGAAATCTCCAAGCCTTAAATAGCGCTTTGAAGTGGCGCCACAGGCTAGCGTGATGTGCGTCTGCGCTGCAATTCTAATCATTTGCATATCTCATCTCCGCTAATGCATGTTGTAAATTTCATATTATTTGCATGCTTCCTTCAGGGTGTTGCATTTACGGTGGCCAGCAGTGTGCTATGAGTTCCATAACAAACTCAGTTCGACTGAATGCCACTAAAAATGTGTGAAAGTTCAGGTTTCAATACCGTTTCTTATGATATAGTCAAAGTTTGGTTTCGGAAGTTTAAAGCTGGAAATTTCGACATTGAAGAGGAATCACGTTCTGGCCGCCCTATTGAAGTTTATTGTGAGCAGTTAAAGGAAATCATTGATCAAGACAGAAATGTTTCAACACTAACTATTGCGTTAGAGCTTGACGTTTGCCAAAAACACAATTGTTAACGCTTTGAAACGCATAAATCTAATGTTTAAGTTCAACCGCTGGGTGCCTTACGAATTGACTGCTGAAGACAAACGCTAGAGAAAAGCGGCCTGTTTGGTTCTGCTCAGAGATCAAAGGAAAGAGAAAATTTTGGACAGAATTGTGACCTGTGATGAAAAATGGGTGTATTACAACAATACAAGCCGTAAAGGAGGGTAGTCAGCACCTGGGGAATCAGCAGGGTCGGTTGCAAGACGAGCCCTAACAAGAAGGTGCTTCTCTGTATCTCGTGGGATAGTCGCAAAATTATCGACAAAGAATACATCAACAGCGGATAGACAATCAACAGTGCAATATACAGCAACATGCTAATTAAAGTTTGTGATGCCATTAGCGAAAAACGAAGAAACAAATTCAGAAGGAAGGTAGTTCTCTTTCATCAATATAACTCACGGCCACATGTTAGTACGATGACCGGCTAGACGCTATACAAGTTGGAGTGGGATTTGATGCAACATCCACCATACAGCCCAGACATGGCCCCTTCGGATTTCTATCTGTTTTCACATCTGCAGCTGCATCTTGATGGTGCAATCTTCAGTTCAAATGAGGAGGTCATAAATGAGATCGATCTCTTTCTGGACTCGCGCACGCCACAGTTCTTAGCAGAAGGGTTTTAAAAGTTGCCAAAACATTGGCAGACGACTGTAGATTTGAACGGAGATTGCTATCCTCATTAGCTTTCCTGTTTTCGTATGTATTTATCATTTTAAAATAAAATAAAAATTTTGTCGGAAAACTTTTTACTCAATCTGATATATAAATAGGAATGTGTATTTTTTTGTTTTGTAATTAATTATAAGTCTTCAAATTTTGTTTTTGTTATTGTATAGTTGAATTTTTTGCATAATGTATTCTTTCTACACTAAAATGAAATGAAATTTAACTTAAGAATCGGAAATCTTTTTTTTTTATATAATATCCATCGTAAATTACCTATTAGGTAGATTAAACTTTTGGTTTTAAATTAATTAAATTTACAATTTCTTGATACAATTCTTCTTGTTTGTCCCAAGAAACACATTTTAGAAAAACAGTTGAAATACATCAAAACAAACATAACAAGGTGTCAAAAAAGCTTATTGACAACAAAAGTGATCCTACATGTAACCGCCTCGTATGTTAGTAAAACTTATTCTACAAAATAATTGGTAGATTGGATAAAATGTGTTAAGTGTACTACATGAATGTACTGGTTATATGAATCATGTACAATGTGTGCGAGGATCTGTGCAATATTTGCAAAAGAGCAGAAATTAGACAGGACGAAAAGAAAGCTCATAATTGAATATTTTCGAAATATTTTGTAATGATTTTAAAATCTTATACTTTAATAATCTTAAAATACTTTTTAAACTAAAAATTTTGTAACTTCCTGGCAAACTAAATTATTTTTTAATAGTTTTAATTATGTTTTACTAAAAATTTCGTTTGTTTGTTTTATTAAAATATTTTTACATCTTGTCTATGGTTGTTAAATATATTTTAATACTTTATAAATTAATGCTAATTTAGTATTTTCTTAAAATCACCTACTTTTAATATGTTACATACAGTTAAAACCTTTCAATGTTTAAAAATAACTGATTTTTACAGGTAGGACATTTTTGCCATGTAAGTGAGGCATCTCACCTGGAATTTGGGGAGATATGGCGATATGTAGTGCTTTCAAAATTAATTTTTTTTTCTACAGAATATTTACAGTATAACACAAAACAACTATTCAGTGTTGATAAACAATAACTATTACGTATTGCCACAAATTTTTGTTTTTATTTTAAATACCCAATTTATTTTATAACGTCTTTTCCTTAAGTGGGGCATCTATCCTGGAATTACCTTACAATTTTATGTAGTGACCTATAACATTTTGTAGTCATATATAGCACAAAGTAATAAATATATATATTAAATCGTAGGTTGGAATTTAGTTAACATCGCACTGGAGCAACATTGTATAGAAGGTCAAAAAATTATATCTAATTTTGTGTTTCCTTTATGTAATTAAAGAAAAATTGCTAATCACCATAGCATTCAGACCGAACAGGTAAAACAATACAGACCCATACACAGTGAAATTATCTTTCCTACCTTCCTTAATTGGAGGTCATATAAGACAGCTACTCAAGCATAGAAAAAATTGTGCAAGAAAATCACAAGGAAAAGTAAAGAGTGTCACAACCAATACTCCTCACACCAACCACCCAAGAAGGAGGGAGATCTCTTGCAACTAAAGCACTCTACTTGCAACAGGAGAGGCCAGCGCAAGGTGCAAATGCGTTCCCTCCGGGGCTTATCACTCCTCCAGACAAGATAGTGTGACGACAGTCCCTTCTATACACCCCAAAGGAATGAGAGGTCTGCGGCCGACACTATTAATCACCCGATTTCAAGAAAGAAAAGCAAAGATACTTGATCTGGGTCTTTGTCTGAGACGCCTCTTTATTTTTCCCCTCGAGAGGGGTCAGCGGGAAGAGCTTCCGATTTTTCTTAATTCGCACGGGCATCAATTACATCCCTTCCCTCTATTGGATTCGCGGAAACCTCTCGACCGCACTATCTTCCGAAGAGATGCCGCAAAGCAGGAATCATGGAACTTGAAAGTGGATCGACTGTTGTTTAGGTTTTGCAGCACAAGTGCGGTAATTTGGTCAAGATGCACCAAACACAATGTTCAAGTAAGAAAGGTGATGAAGGGGGAAAGTGGGTAGGAGGATAAGATTGGATTGTAAGCTGGGGCTTTATAGCTCAAGGTTCAAAAGCGGCCAAGTTACGCCAAACCCAAGATAGACCATGACACGATATATATATATATATATAATTATCTTAAGTGGGAACACAAAAAAGACGTTATTTGTTATCGCGTTTTGGCAACACTGCGATTGTTTGTTTAGCACGAAGCCTCGGGCCTCAATTGAATTTATAGCGTTATTGGTCGAAATTTTATTGAAAAAAATGATTATTCGAGCTGTTGCAGCTTGTAATAGAAATCAAAGGCCAATGAAAGCTTAATTGAGAGTGATGCAAGAATTAACGGCAGAACTGAAAGCAATCGTAGAAAACGTGCATGCTTGAGTAGAGATGCTGTAATTTTGTATGAGGAATATGAAGACAGTATAAATAATGTAAGGCATATTGAAGAGAACACAATATCAGTTCGATCACGGAAATTCGTAACTTTTGTGGAGCGCACTTCTGGGAAAGAAAAAAATACTTCCGGTAGATTTACCAAAATGTAACTGTACTACAACTTTCGACAAAAAACTCAGTGAAAAAGTGTATGGGTGGCTCGAGTGCTGGGGAAATGTACACACAAACAAAGTCAAAATTTACTCAAAGTTTTCATTTGAATTCCAAATTGTTCGAGTTCTGATTCCAGAGGTACTGTACAACTTTTCTTTAATGCAACAAATTTAAATTTGAAAAAAAAATTTTGGAATATTAATTTTGTAAACAATTTCTTCAGCTAGGACTCATGTTTTCATTGATACGTGCGAAGCGTGCAATGTTTGCGCTGTAAAGCAATTCTTCGGGGGTTGGAAAGCGTTAGCGAGCAGGGGGCGGATTAAAGAAGGTTTGTTAAATTTAGTTTTAAAACTTTAAAAATAATATTTTAAATAAATTTCTAGAAATTCAATTTTTTTTAATTTATTTTTATTAATTTATCGAAAGCGAATGCCTTTTACCACTTTGGCTTTCAGATATTTATTTTCCTGAAACGACCAAGCAGGTTTAAATGTTCATAATCAAAAATAAAACTAATCTCTTTATCGGCGCATCTTTGATGATAGGGTAGGTAAATTTAAAGGTATCATTTGGAAAGGAATGATATCCATGAATTCAAATTCATAAAATATGCATAAGAAGCCATCTTTGCCTCAAATTGAGCGCTAATTTTATAATTTCTACTCACAATACCCAATTTAAAAGTCAAACTTCGAATTGTCGAAAGCAAAATCTGTGTAATGTTTATAATTTATGTGTTTTCCTCTTTTCGGAGTCGGTGAGTGACCAAAAAACTGAAATTGAGAGTAAATAGATAAAATCTAGCAGCCACAATTAAAAACAAAACGATATCCTAATGGAAATAGCAAACTAACTAAACTTACTCGACAACCACAGAAGTAAAAACATAGGACGATATTTGTGGGCTTTTTCCCCAAGAAAATAAACTTAGATTTCCAAGCATACATAGAACCTTTCGCAGCTCCCAACAAGAATCGATCCGTTGACATTTCCGAACTTTCGTATTGAATAAACAGACGGAACCACTGGAGAAAAATAAAACGTGGAAAGATGCGCAGTGCGTGTTATCAGAATTAACACCCCAATGGTACTATCTGTATAAATGAAGCACGCTGCGGGAAATTTTGATGAGACTTTTAAAAGAAATACTCATCTCCGAGCACAAAAATGTGGCACGATAGTCGGGTTGGAAGAGTATCGGATAAGCAACTGGAGGGTTGCGAGTTCAAATCCAACCAAAGACCATCGTGTACAAAGGGGACAGGTGCATGTTAAATCTGCCATGGCCTCAAATGTCCTCACGTTGACACGGTGTGGAAGATCGTAGAGTGGGGTGTCATCTGACAGTGGTTCAGTGATAAGGTGTTGTCCTCGTGTCTTTCCCTTCGGGATGGATCCCGGATCGTCACTATTACCCCGTTGTGTTCATTCAGTCACGTTGCGACGTTAATTGACTACCTAACTAATACGCAGCCAATGAATATTACTTATTATGGAGACACTACAAAAACAAAGGATTCTAGCTTATAGAGAAGAGGCCACGTATTCATTCTAGACGGACAAACATTCTTGAATTACCATGGTTTCAAACCAGGAACCTTTCGATCCATAGGCAGGCAGCCTGACCACTTAACCGATTGGTACCACCTCGATTGGTCGAAATCTATATATACATAAAATTCAAATACCACTCACTGACTCATCACTGTATCTCAAGAACTACAAGGCCTAAGAAGCTGAAATTTTGAAGGGCGATTCTTCTTATACCGTAGATATGCACTAAAAGAGGATTTTGAAAAATTCGAATCCTAAGAGGCCTAAAATTGACCTAAGGCCTAAGCCAAAAACCAATTTGAAATCGCCATAAAAATAACATTGAGTGTAAAACAATTGCTATATGCATCTCAGATTGTTTATTTGTGTTGATCGAAAAGCAATTTTCTTAAAACAAATTAAATTATAATGTTCAAGTTTGAACTGAAGTTTTACTTCTTCCCATGATGAAAATAATATTTATAAATATTTGTGATTGATGAAGAAAGAATATTTAGAACATTTAATTTTATATTTACTTAAATTTTATAATAAAGCACGAAAAGCCCAAACTATAAACTCATTCATCATAAAAGCGTAATTTTGCTACTCGGTCTCTGGCAACCTCATAGTTAATGTTTAATTGATTTATAATTATTTTTTTGGTTGAAATTTGATTTGAAAACGAGATGGTTGCGGTCATATTTGAGAATTCCCAAGTATTATAAATATGTGTTCTGTTTTGCTTATAAATCATTATCTTTATCAATATTGTTCAAGTTTTTTGTCGAGTTGTTTTACTTCAGAATATATTCAAGACGTCGAAACTCAACACGCTAGAACAGATTTTTTTTCAGAATCCTACCTTTTTTAAGGATTGGAATTTTGTTTCTGTTTGCATTATGTGTTCCGGTATATTACCTATTACAGAAATATTATTTAGGATTTATGTTATTTATTTATTACTTTGAAAATATCACTAGACATGGGTACTTTCGTGGTGGTATATGTATATTTCCACCAACTTTCTTTAAATCTTTGATTGAATACGTAATATTGTGTAGATAAAAGAATAAATAAATTTACAAATCAAAATATATTATTAAGTGTGTAACTTGTTATTTTAAAATAACCATGACAAATTTCAAAAATAACTTTAAAATAAGATGGGTTACGTTAAGTTAAAACGGTTAGTCCTACTTTGTTGTTCAAAATATATTTCAAAATTTTCATATAGGTTTTCATTGAAAGACGATTAAAATAAATTAAATTTTAATTTGTTTTTCGTGTTTAATGGGTTTTATTGAAAGCTGTACTCCATAGTCAAGTAACTACATCAATCATTCTAATAGATACGTGCTTTTCATTTAGAACCAAATTTCTGATATTAAAAAGTACCATAAGGGTTCAATTTAAAACTGTATGTGTGTTGGAGAAAAGGGAATTTTTAACAAGACTTTGTTGATCTTGGAATATTATCACACTAATTAATTTTGAAAAATTGAAATTTTATGTCTTAAGAGAAAGAAAGTCAAGGTTGCTTACTCTATTTATTGAAGCTGTTCTTACGCAACGTAAGATGCATGTGAATTGCTCGTTGAAAGTGATTTTCTTTTTGTAAAATCAACCTTCTGTTTATTAAAAATTTGTTATCGATTGGGTTTAATTTGTCTACTCTGATGACATGTATTTCTAACAAAAGCTCTGTTACTCCTCATGCCACTGAATGGAATTTTCTGGGAAAAAAGCGTTTGCTTCAAATTAAATTAGTCACGAATGCCGTAAATTTTTAGTCCTCTTAGACAAATAGAACGCGGGTTAATATGTAGCCTATCATATCCGCAGGGTTCTAAAATATAAGTGTACCAAATGTGCCTATTGGTCAAAAGATGAATTAGTGTAGAGAACAGAGACAAACGTCAACTCTGCTTTATATATCTAACAAAAGTTCCGTTATTCCACCTGCCGCTGAATGGAATTTTCAAGAAAAATTGCGTTTGCTTCAAACTAAATTCCTAACGAATGCTGTAACAATTTAATTTACCATCTTCTCATATTGATGATGAAATTCGAAAATATCGCATACTAGGTGAAAGAATGGCACAATGAAAACATATTCATAGAAAACTAAGTACAAGACTATCCACCGAAAATTCGCCATTTTTATTGAAATTGAATGTATGGGAATATTCGTAGTCACTCGAAAACTTAAAATCAATTTCACAAGAAATGTGACGAATATGAAATGGATTATATGGTTGCATACACAACATATATGCATATTTGCGTCCGAAGTAAATTGTAGAAGCAATGGAAAAGTTAAATTGGTATTAAATTTTTTTTTCTCGTACACTTAAATGATGATAAGATTCTTTTATGAAAAAGAATTGTGATGATGACTTTTCAATCAACATATCATTAATTCAACCCGAGCAAAGTCGGGTCTTTCTGCTAGTATTGCATATAGCATAATTATGTCAAAATTGTCTGCTTCAAAAGGGGTATAAGCAAGAAATAACTACCTTAACCCCAAAAGTACTCAAAATACTTCGTTCAGTAACTTTAAAAAGAGTATTAATTGCAGCTAGACTGTTATTATCTCTAATTTAGTCAACTTCGATAGTCAATCGCTGTTTGAAACAAAATGTCGTATTTTAAATATTTTTTACACGTTAGCCTCGTCAAAGTCGTTATTCATCTTCTTCTTTTGAAATTTCGGTAATTATAGTTAGATATTTAATTAAGGCGCACCGGAACAAAACAGAAAGCTCTTGGCAACGGTCCGGGATCGATCCCGAAGGGAAGGATTCGAGAACACCACGTAATTTTGAATGAGAGGGGGGGGGTCAGATGAAGGGAGGATAACTGAACTGGCACCCACTCCAAAAGTGAAAATATTTGAGGCCATCAGAGATTTAACGTGCATGAGCCTCCTTTTACTTTGGACCGAGTGCGCAGGCGTACTGACGGGTTCCGCAATCGATCTACAGTAGTGGGCAAACATTGGGCAAGTGTCACATTGGATTAAGTGGAGTAAGGATTGCGCTGTCATTCGAAACCCTAAATACTACTCAACTCTTATCATTGGACAAGAATCTCTCTACAAGAATGTATAACAAACTACACTTTTATCATTCCTAGTGTAAATAAATTATTAGATATTTTCACTAAACAATAGTTCTAACTTCCTATATCTGCTCCTTTCATTTCGCAATCCAACATAAGACCTGAGTATTCATGTCAAAAGTACACATTGCGTCCTAGAAACAACAGACCAATTGTTTTTCTTTTCGATCTCGATAGTTTTATATTCTGATAAAAATGTATATTCATATAAACATATAACCGCACTGACGAACTCTTCACTGCATATCAATATTATGTTCCTATAGTAAGAATCTACCTGTCATAATTAGAAGTGAAAAATGAAATACACGTGCCTTCAAATTCCTAGGAGGTATGTTTGTCAGACATTCTTATGAATAATCTAGCTAACCATGTCGGGTACACTCCTATATCCAGTTTACTTTCCACTCTTAAGTGAACCGAGACTATTACCAGATATGTTTTTTGGTCTGCGTTTCTCTTATCTCGAAAGCAAAGGTAGAATATATTTATTGTACGGCACAAATGGGAAACGTGGCAAGAAACTGGCAATATCAGTTGCATTTTATTATTGTGTTGATGCAACGTTCGTCCCGCATTATCCGACAGAAAAATGATTTTATTTACTAAAAATTACATTGAATCAATGCTGTATGTGCCGTTCTGTTTGATGACTTTCATCCATCTCTCCAGTAGTTGCATACCTGAGAGATGGAGGAAGGTCAGCAAACATACCAGAGATGGAGGAAGGTCAAACATACCAGAGATGGATGTAAGTTAACCATTAATGATAATAAGATGGATGTAAGTTAACACATTACCCCAGTGTCTAGTTCATAGAAGTTATGGGGTATCTAGCTAAAGAACTGATCCAGGTGATGAAACTTTCTGAACCACTTACTGCACGAGGCATCGTCAACGGCACCCTCACCTTACACAACGAGCATCTTCATTTGTGTCTGCGAAGTATTCTTGCATTATCGGAAATAAAAATGCATACTATGTCAAAAATGCCCCTTATTTCCAGTCATTTTGAATGCTCAACAAAATTTAAACATCGCAACTCAATAGCACAATTATTTTTCCCAAGTACCTCACAGCAATTCGTTCTTTCAAACACTATCAAAACTTGACACGTATGAAGTAGATAACACTTCGGCATATTGCGATGCAAACCAGACAAATTTATTCATCAACCCAACTACCGGAAACTGAAAGTATATTCACTTCTCAGTTTCCAATCCGAATGTCTGACGTCGAGTATCTCAACCTGGCCTAATATAGCCCTTTGACCTTAACACCAACCTAATATCACGTTTCCCTATTGTCAAAAAGTCTAACTTCAGTTTCAAAATTCAGATACCTAGATAAAACCGAGCTATTCGATTCGAGTAGCTTGCATTCTTGAGTAGTTTATTTTGTTTCTTTCCTTCAACCGTATCAATCTTCTGGGACGGCATTCAAAGAGGCAGACCAATAACGGCCTGAAGTGATAAAATATCCATTAAGTACATCGTCTACAGTATTGCAAGAATTTTAGGGCAATCCGTGATGTAGTCTGGAGGCATTCGTCAAGTTCGTCTTCTTTCGACTTGTTGGCAGAAGGACAGTAGATTCCGCTACTCCAATACGGATAAAGTGCCTTAGTAAATATTCACGTCTGGTCACGAGTCAAAAACAAGCGAATGGGACAGAAACCTGGAATAAGAGATTCATTGACAAGATACGGAAGCTGGTGCATGTTAAATCTGTCGGGATCTCAAATACCCTTACGTTGGTGTTGAAGTTTGGAGAGTAGGGTACCGGTTCAGATCTGTGCCCCTCGTCATCTGACCAAGGTTCAAAATGATGTAGTATTGTCTTGAATCTTTCCCTTCGGGATTGATCACGGACCTTCATCAATAGCCCGTTGTGTTGCTCCACTGTGACGTTAATTAACAACCTACCAGACATCCCAGTTCTGCCTGCCGACACCTCAAAGCAGCTTGAAAATCTATTCGACTTTATGGGCCGTGGTAGCAGAGTTGGAAGAGTCGCTGATTACACTTGGCTTCAAACACACCAACAATGTAATAATCTAAAAACAAACTGTTATTTGTAATGCCACACTCACTGAAATTTGTCACTTGAAGAGGCGAAGTTGGGGTTACGTAGGAAAGAGCTCCTAATGGCTTTGGTTTGTTTAGGGAAAGGCCATATTTGACGTAGCTTCGTCAGACAATATCAATTAATAGACACACAAGGACGATTGCAGTGACACAGAAGAGAGGAATACACCAGGACGAATCGAAATGGCTGCTTACAAATCGCAGTTTGCTAGTGCAGCGGGTGAAACCACGGTATCCCTGAGCTCCCATTGGGTGAGCCAGCGCTATTCTTAACGGTAATAATCACAAGCATCCATGAGCTTACACCCGTGATTCGAACCCGGGAACTAGTGGGGGATAGTTGGTTTGGGAGGGTGTTATGGCTCAGGGGCCAAATTTGACCATGATGGGCCAGTCACAAGACATACAATATCAAGTAGTAGACACAAACAATGAAGGTTATTCCTGATATAGAAGAGAGAAGTACACCCAGGGAGGAATGCGCCCGACAGGAATCGAACCTGCAACTCGAAAACAGCGGGTGATACACTTGACACTATAACCACTGCACTAATTAGGCGGCACTAAGAATGAATTCGTTACTTTCCACAATGTAAAACAGCTCTCTCCTCTGACCACCCTCAATTTTTATTCCAACTCACCCCCATTCATTTTTCGATAACTCGCGCCTCAGTTCAGAGATATGTTTGCTCAGGCGCCCATTTGAGGTACCGCCCAACACAAACATCCACATTAACTGAACTCACACAAACGAAAATCGCGGAGGAAACACGGACCTTTAAGAAAAAGTCGGCACCCCCTTTCACTCTGAAGGCGGCATTTAACTGAATCAACACAGGAAGAAGTCAAACAAAGACGCGGAGTTTGTCTTTTCTAAAACCAAATACTCCCCGCTCTTGTCCGCGGATTCGGCCCGTGAGAAATCGCCAGATCCCGCATAGAACCGGAGACGTGGAAAAAAGTATCGGGGATACGTAAGTAAATAAAGTGCCCATTTTCTCAATGACAACTTATGTAATATCGGATGCGAGGGATTTCGACGGTGGAATAAAATTGCGCTCGCGATTATGGGTTTTGCGACTGCCATCGAACAAAAAAAAATGGCGAAAATGGAACTGTATTTAAAATGATTTCAAAAATAAAATGCTCCAGAACATTGTATTGTGGCACAAAAACAAAGTTTCACTTGTTTCTTTAATCGACATATATTTCCTTTCCTTTTATATGGGAATTCATAGGAAAAGGAAGAATTTTGGTTTTCCAGTTGCATGTTTTATTTATAAATGCAAAGCAAAATAAAAAGTATCGGCCACATTATTAAACTCTTGATGACAAAGCAGTCATGCCATGAAGCTGATTCCTTGTAGTATAATGTAATATCGTCGGTTGAGAGCGGAAACTGATGAACTTACAAAATACTTTTTGCTGTACATCCGTAAAAAAAATCTTAGCTATTTTTAGGTAAAAAATTATTAATTAAAAGTATTTTAACACTTATTCCAGTTATTCTTTTAAACGGATCCAGGTGACGAAACTTTCCGAACCCCTTGTGGCACGTAGAATCGTCAACACCTTACACGAGTACTTTTGCGTCTGTGAAGCATTCTTGCCTATTTGAAAATAACAAAAGCATTACAAGTCGAAAATCCTCCTTATTTTCTGCCATTTTGAATGCTGTGAACACAGTTCAAAAAACGCAATCCAACGACGAAATTTTTTGAAATTCCTTCGTTTATCAAGATCAAAACTCAACGCGTGAAGTAGATAACTCTTCTTGCAATGGAATGCCATCGAGCGCCTGAAACGAGACGAACTTTTGCATCCACCCCAATATATGTACAACGAAATTCAAAGCGTCAACTTAATTTTTTTTGTTTTCACACGAATGACCTATTTCCATACAGCTGCTGGGAATCAGTTTTTTCACTGCTTTGGTTTCAAAAGAGCCTTGAGAAAATATCGAGTAAGGGACTAAAAAGAATTCCATCTTGTTTCGTATATTTCCTCGTCCCAATCGATTCATAATTGGTACTTGATTGTCTGTGCCCATTCTTCATGACCAAAACAAGTGAACATAATAAAGGAAGGAGGGATGGAAGACTAAAAATAAAATAGAAGAAGCAATAAAGTACAATTGGAGTGAAAAGGAACCAATTTCTCTGTCGTGCTTCCCTACCTCATCATTACAAATGGCTGTGAAAGCATCGTTTCGCGAAGACGCTTTTACGCAGAAAAAATTCGACTCGAGGAATAAAAACTTTTCGGGTCTACAATTTCCTTCAAGTTCCATTTAAAATGGAATTCCCTTTTTCGGGCGCTGCTGAAGAGAAGTTGTCTCCTGAACCTCCGCTGTATAAAAACACTCCTTTCGATGAATGTCAGGAGAAAATAGTTATTCTCTTTTAAAATGTGCATGGAAGTGAACAACATCCAGAAATAAAGGTTCAATGCGAATTGCTTGAAGACTTTCTTAAAACTTCAAAATGTATCTACAAGATATCTCGATCGGACTCAGTTTGCTAATGACCATATACACTGTCCTACAATAATAGACCGAACCGCAAGATGTAATGCTATACGGGAAAGAATGCACGCTTTAATAGGGGTATGATCCACCACGTGCGGCAATGACACTAGCAACACTTCTGAGCATACTTTCAACAAGGGTTTGAAACACAGCTATGGGCATTTGTGTCCATTCCTGCTGCAAGAATGTCGCCAGCTCAGCTGTACATTTCGGACGTCCTTCCCTGGTCCGTAAGCGTCGCTATAACTCGTCCTGTAAATGTTCCATGGGTCGGGACCCAGAGCAGACCTGGGAAGACGTTTTACATCCATATATTGATACCACTGCTTGACAGAGGCTGCAACGTGACGCGGAGCGTTGTCGTCCTCAAAGTAACATTCGTGGATTCCATAAAATTGCCAGAGCGTAGGAAGAACCTGATTGTTCAAAATGTTCATGTAGGCGTCGACGTTCAATTGACCAGGAACAACGTGCAAAGGTCCCAGGCCATAGCACTAAAAACAACTCCAAACAAGTAGTTGGATTTTATACAAATCCGCTGGCTTCCGGTTCATTATTGTAGAGTAGTGTATCTCCTCATCACTTAGTAATTTATCACTTAGTAAAATTCCTTTGACTAGTAACAATTGTAGTTAATAAAATCTCGAAATCACTACTTAGATTAGTTATTATCGAAATTACTTGATATGCTAACAGGAAATAGGGTTTCGTGTGAATTAAAATTTAGTTAACCTAAGATCACATGAAAGAGTACTCATAGCTGAGACTTGGGAGGGTCACAATGAATGTACCATTTTCAATTTAGAATTATTACAAAATCTATTGTTGATCAAGCTAAAATGGTTAAAGAAAAAATTGGTATGTTTGCAGTCTTGTATTTTATGAAAGTGTGATCTACACCACATTTTGGACTTGTTTGGACACATTGTTTTCATTCTTCAGGTTGTCTAGGTGAAAAATTAGACTGGATAGTTAAAGAAAAATACTGTAGTTTACAGCGTTCTGCATGGAAAAAGTATGCAGTAAATTATAGTGAACTCAAACTGATTACTCGTTTGAATGCGCTTAAAATATAAAATTTTAATGTACTAATGCGGATGTATTAGTTCTTTCTGGTATTCAAACATATTTAATTAACCAATATCATAATACTGTTAGTAGCACTCTCTTTGTCAGTATACACCAATACATTACTCACAAAAGATTCACATACTTTTGTTCAACATTAAAAATTAAATTTTTTTTTAATTAACACGAATCATTCAGTGTTATTTTAATTGTGTTCTAGAGTTAGCAACTACTATATTAAATATGGACCAAATGGGAAATGACATGTAATCATTTAACTTTTAGTATAATTGCTGCAGAAACGGAAGACACAAATTGTTTTTTAAAACTAAATGTAGAAGTTTGTACATATTTTTTTTTATCGAAATATAATTCAGATACAACCGGCAGTGTAAACGGCTAGCTAAAAGTTTAAATATAGTAAATTAAATTTTAATAATTATCCGTGCAATAAAAATATAACAAACACGTATAATTGTCTGGATATATTTCCTTTTTAATTAATATCTTTGGTATATTCGCATAAACCTGATCAAACACAAGAATCTCAAAACCAAAGTCTTACGTTCATGCAGAGAGAGTTAACAAAGTCTCATTCTATTGGAGTGAGAAATGACTGCTTAAAACACAAACGATATTGCTAAAGTTGAGTGGCATCATTACAGTCACCTTAGCAATGAAAACTGCAATCGCAGCATTTGGGCTGCAAATAAATCGAGAAATACTTGGTATTACAAATCTAATCTGAAATTCAAATTGATGGATTTGATTGTAATCGGATTAATGCACAAAGAAAGAGACCTGAACTCTCAAATAGGTAGTTGAATGACCTAGGTCGCGCTAAAAGTTTTGTACGCCGAGTAAATACCTCGTAACTTTCATCGTTTATATCAGTGCAAACATGCTTCTATTATATGCAAATAGAATTTGTCAATATGACACAAAATTTTGCAAGGACAGCGACTGAATCGTTTTACTCTGTTCATTTCAGATGGATGGAAGGTAGGTAGGTATTTTAAATAACGCCACACTGGTACAGCACAACGGGCTATTGGTGACGGTCCGGGATCAATCCTAATGGGAAAGTTACGAGGACAACATTACGTCATTTTGAACCCCGGTCAACACCTGAGCTGGCACCTACTCTCTAATCTTCCATAACACTCCAAGGTAAGGAAATTTGAGGCCACAACAGATTGAACGTGTCCCAGCCCTTTTTGAATCCGCTGGATTCGAACTCGGAACCCTCCGGTGGCAAATCCGTTGCTCTGCCAACCGGGCTACCGCAGTCCTGGTACAATATGGTAAAAGGAACTAACAAGATATCTTGAGAATGGTTGATTTAATACAATTTCAGGCGCAACGAAACAAATGATTTCAACAATACCAATGCATCGACCTTCTCAAGAAGTGGACAGCAGCAGGGCGGAGTCGTTGCCGTACTGCCGTAAGATCTCAAGACGGTAAGTCAGGTGGGCTATCGATGCGGACTTATGTTCTCAATCACGCTGGATTTACCACTGACCAATCGAAAATGTCCCTCATAGGATTCGTGCTTTCTAACACAACCATGCGACAGATCTCCAAACCAAGCGGCGGCAGAAAGGACATGAATCTGCGCACTCATCCATCCGTCTATTTCATCGGAAGGACGATTACACTAGGAACCTCAAACATGTACTAATGTTAGGATTAATGCAATCACAGCGAGAGGCATACGGTGTTCACTTAAAAGGTGTCATGTTCTAATTTAGCAAAAAAAATATCAATACGTTGTACCATTCATCTGTACTATTATACAACGAAGCGTTTGTTTGTTTGTTTCGCGGCTGCAAAATCCTGACGATTCTATGGCACTTACAGCAATTAGATTTGGCGTACAGGTAGTCCGAAATTTTTGCAATTTTTGGGTCGCGGCCAATTTTAAAATTTAATCTAGAAAATTTCAAAATAAGTTTAATAGTTTTATTCTCCAACGGGTTCTCTTCAACGCGTTTCTACCGCCGGAGAGTGAAGAAACAGCGCAATCGAGACTTTTCTACCCACGTGACCTTGCCGTCAGGCTTTGGAAGTATGCCAAGTTTTTTTCATCGCGGGGAACTCGGAAAAAATTAATTTCTTTCGTTTCCGCTTTGATTTTGCGGAGAGGAATGATTTTCCAGCCAGACGATAAATCTTAACTGGAGTCATTTAGTTCTTTTTTCTATCTCCTAGACCAGGGGTCGGCAACCTGCGGCTCGCGAGCCTCATGCGGCTCTTTTGATGTAAAGTTGCGGCTCTCCAGTTCCATACGAAAAAATTAATAATTTATCATCAAAACCCTTAAAAAATAAGAAAATATATTTTTAAGTACCTAATTTCTCAATAGCTTCCATTTTCATAATCGTTAATTACAAATCTCTACGCTTAACATGACAGTAATGAGATAAATTTGAACTATGGTTTTGTTCTTAGAGATGAGACTCCGTGACCATGTTTATCTTTCAGCCAATTGCATTCCATTTCCGTCTCACCCAAACAGCCACCGTCTAGAGTCTAGAAAACACGTCTAGATGATGAGATGGTGAGTACGTCAAAGATTGTTTTATACGTGCATCTGAAGAACTGTTTCGTAATTTAAAAAACAAAGCAGAAATTATGAAAAAAATCAAATATTTGCCATTATCTGCTAAAACAGTACAAGATAGAACTGCTAAAATGTCTTCAAATGTACCACATATGCAAGTGGAAGACATTCAACTGGATTTTGCCTTATCACTTGCTATAGACGAGTCTTGCGACATAAAAGACACGGCACAAGTTACCCTTTTCGTTAGGTATATGTCGTCCCAAGATCCAAAAGAAGAATTGCTAGGAGTGCTACCGCTCTCAGGGCAAACTCGTGGAGAAGATATAGCAAATGCTGTGCAAAAATGCCTGGAAGACAATGGAATAGACAGAAATAAAATCGTTTATGTAGCAACGTTTATGTGATGGAGCCAGAAGTATGGAAGGAATACATAGAGGGGTAACATCAATTCTTCAGAAAAAAATAAACCACGAAATTCTAACGTTTCACTGCATAATTCATCAAGATAACGTATTGCAATGTTTTGCTTTGTGATTGAGTGAAATAAAAACATTCTTCAATGAAAAAAGCATTGACCATCCCAAACTGGGAGAAGACAAATGGCTGCAAAAATTCAACTTTATGGTAGATACCACAATGAAACTAAATTATCTAAATCTAAAACTGCAAGGAAAGGGCAACCCAGCTTATGCCTTGCTTGAAGAAGTAGTTTGTTTCGAAAAAAAAATACTTATTTGTGTTGAAGACATGGAGAGCGGTAAATTACTTCATTTTAAAAATCTGAAGCAATATCGCGATGAGACCAATGCAACTATTGACACGAATTACTGCAGCATAGCTTTAAAAAACATGAAGGATGGATTCGCTGAGAGATTCGAGCAATTCCAAACAAAAAATAGTACTCTCACGTTCATAGTAAATCCTCTGAACACAAATACAAATGAGAGAAACATTGAGCCATTTGGAATTGATGCTGGATCGCTTCAAATGCAATTGCAAGATTTGAAAACCAAAGACTTGTAGAGTGGAAAGTTCACAGAACTCAAGAGCAAGTTGGAAGAGTTGGAGGTCCAGAAATGCATGCACATCGCGCGTCACAAGTGGACAGCTCTAAAAGAAATTCCGCGAGTTGAGGCCCTTATATTCGGCGCATGGAATAGTCTACCAGAATGCTACAGTGAGGTGAAGAAGTTGGCATATGGAGTGCTGACGATCTTAGGGTCGACATAATCGTACGAGCAATCGTTCTCTTGCATGAATATAATAAAAAGTAAAGTTAAAAGTCAACTAACAAATAAAAATCTAGAGTGTATATATATATATATATATATATATATATATATATACTATAATATTGAAACGAAAATTTTTAGTGGCTCTTTAAAAACTGGGAAATTTTGTAAATTGTAACTTTTGGCTCTTCCATTTCAATAGGTTGCCGACCCCTGTCCTAGACCGTTAGAGATAGAGTAAAAATTTCAACGGATTTGAAATTTGCGGAAAATTTCAGTTTAGATTGTTCCCAAAATATATGATTTTCTTTAAATAAATAATTTTTAAATGGAATATATCTTCAACGGATTTGATATCTGCCAAAAATTTTACACCAGATTAATATCTTGCATCCCGGCGTTGCCCGTGCTGTTGGTTTGTGAAGCAAACCAACACTACGAGCACGGACAAAGCAGGGCTAGCCACGTAGTGGCTAGTTGCAGTATCACTAGCTGAATTGCCCGACGTTGCTTCGGGTTGAAATTAGGGTTCACAGAAATGAATATAAGAAAAGTGAACATTTTGCAAAAGAGGACACTGAAAGCACGCATTATTAGTGTATAATTGTAAGGTATCTAATAAAAAGAATAATCTCTGACGAATTTTGGCTTGTTCACCACTTACTGGAAGAAAATCTACTGAACATATTACTTACATATTTTGAAGAGAATTTGTAAATGCTAGAACGAATTTATAAATGAAAACACTGACCATTTATTTCTTATTTCAAAACGTTGCAAAAAATTGAGAATCCAATGTTTAACAAACATACAATAAAATAATCGTCGATGCATATCTAATTAATAGAAATTAAACATGTTACTTTTCATATTTGTTTGTGCGCAGCAATCATAGTTGAGTTATCGACTTCGATTTAATGCTAACGAAAAATATGTCTAGGTTAACAACGCGATTTCCTTCCCAACTGAAAAAAAGCTGCAAATCGTACGTCTTGCTATCTTTCTAATAAAATAGGAACAATATATATGTCTTATTATTATTATTCTAATACGAATATAAATTCTCATTGGTTACCTATTTGATCTCACTTTGAGACGTTTTAACATGGAGTTCAATATACATTAGAGGTTGAACTTTCTACTATAATATTTTGATGCGTTTGATAATACGTACAATTTTCGTACAATGTACTTGATCTAGTACGTATTTGACGATATAGCATAACGATATAGCAGGCAATGTGAATATCGTAAAGTTTGCAAGTAGAGTTTGAAATCTTAAATATATTTTTAACGCAATCCGAAATGATGAACAAAGAGAACAAAAAGTACAAGAAAAGATCATACTTTAAAAAGTGAGTGAAGGAAAGATCCGAGCAGAAAAAGAGGACATGTTCTCTTAAAGAGATGTTCTGGCAACCTTAGTTGAAATGGTTCAACGTGAATTATAATAATCATTTTTCTTACATAGAGAATGCAAACATTTAACTTGCACGGAAAATTCTTTTAACTTCGTTTAACTTTTTCATAGCTTCTAGAATTTACTTCGAATGCAAATACATACATTTAAATCCTGAATAATAATTCCTTTGCAATATGCAAAAACCGAAAATGTGCAAAGTGTCGAATTTCGACTTCCTGAGCTGAAATTAGTAGAATTTTGCTTTTATGGTCAATGAGTTATTTGTTTGGGCTTTTCGTATTCCACTACCAAATATAAGTTACGAAAAATAAAATATTTTATTTATTACTCCCAAGGCGTTTCATGACAAAGTTATGTTTATGGAGAAAAACGCGGGTCCAAAATAAGAAACTTTGTATCCCTTCAGTTTCCTGAAGAACGTGTTTCCTTATCAATAAATATTCATTGCAAAAAAAATAAACTTCAGATTATTTAATTGAGGCTTAAAGGACACACTTTTCGGACAACCTGTGTGCTAATTTTAATGGTCGTAAGGGCTACAGCTTTGCCTGAAGACAGAAAAGTAATAGCATGTTTTCCGCAATGTTCTAAAGTATAAGTGTGCAAAATGTGGTGTGGATTTGTCTAACGATGTAGATTGGTATAGAAAATATACACACACACATATATAAAAATACACATTTTTTATGATAGATCGAATTGGATTAATTAATAAAATGTAATTGATTCCAGAAAACCCTACTTTGAATTTTAACCCACCCGTAAGTTATCGGGGTGCATTAAGTAGCAGTAGTAGAGTAGCAGATTTGCAACCAGTGGTTGCTTATTTCGAAACTCTATTCCAGCATCGTGTACGTGGGGGTTGATGTACGTTAAGTCTGCAGTGACCTAAAATTTTCGTTTGGGTTGCAAAAAAGTTTGGAGGGTGGGGTGTCAGCTCGGGTGTTGTCATTTAACCGTGGTTGAAAATTATGTGGTCTCATCGGATCTTTCCTTTCGGGTTTGATCCCAGACAGTAGCCAATAACCCGTCCTATTGCTTCAGAGCTCCGTTTATTAAACCACCTACCTAACCGTAAGTTATAAACTTGGTTTATATCGAATGTTGTCGGATACTATTTTCTGTCCGGGTTTTTTTTTCTGTTTATGCGAGACTTGGTCATATTCTCGTTAGAAACAAACCTTTTCTCTGATAGGGTTTGTTTCTGAATGATTTGTTCCTTCTTCGTTGTGATCTGGTACTCCATGTTAAAAAGTACGACTCGCAATGCGGTTTTAATAAAAACAGACCATCTCGGAAATCTCCCTGTAGTTTTTTGTTGTTGGTGGAACGCGATCTCGGCAAACTTAAAGCAAAAAGAGTCTCAAAATAGAATTGTTTTCCCATGCAGGATTCCTCCTAGTGTCTTAGAGTGCGTCCCTTTCAATTCCCGTTTGTTTAAACGGGAATTGTGACATTTTTTGACAGCTGCATGGTATTGGGGGTAGAAATAAGAACATTCCATGCATGCTCTTTATTCGATGCCTCTTTCAAGTATCAAAACTATTATAGCGAAGTGAGTTTGAATCTGAGGCCTAGTTTATTCCCTACAATAAATACGTATTTTATTATAGGGAATACTGGAAAAGTGAATTTTTGAAAGGCCCTTATTCACTTTAATATTGAGGTTCGTAAAACATACACTGAAGTTTATGTTTGTAAATTTTATTAAAACTGTTTAAACAAGCGGAGTCGTGCTTAAAAATTCGAATTTGTGTACATAATTTCCTAAAGGAAATTAATTTTGAATATGAACAGAATAATTGAGTCGATTACCGTTAGGTCGCGACTCCTCACATGATGGTGGTTATCACCAGAAAAGGGCGTTTTTATAGACGTTAAGAAAATTTAGGAAAGTAATATGGAGTTGTGGAGACTATAATGAAGATGTGATTAATTCTGACAATAATGTAGGGTAATTAATTGTGACAACTATAGTCGGGATACGTAAGTAGGAAGTTAAATTACCTACCATTAAAACAACACAACGGCGCAACACACAAAGCGACGGTCTCGTCATTTTGAACGAGTCAGATCGAAGGACAACACGTCGTCAGTTTGAACCACGGTCAGATGACGAGGTCAACACCCGAGCTGGCACCCCCGTCTCCAATATTCCACGCCAGGCTAACGTGAGGGAATTTGAGGCCACGGCAGTTTTAACGTACACCATTCCAAACGTACACGACGTTGTGACGTCTGACCTACCACGAGAGAAGGGTGGACGGGCCCTCAAAAGGAACACGTGTGTCAGGCCAGAAAGGCATTAAATCTCGTAGAGTCGCCATCCGACTTTTTGCACCTGTCCACGTGCCGTAAGTGGTTCCAGAAGTTTCGTCATCTGGATCCGTTCTTTAGCCAGAAACCTGAGCTTGTATGAGCGCGAGAAGATGAAAATACCAGAAAGGTGGAGGAAGGTCATCCACAAGAGAACGGCACACACTATTCTGATTAAGTGTAATTTTTAGTAAATATATATAATTTTTCTTTAATTTCTATGAAAAAAAACGGGACACACTTTTGCGTGAACCCAGCATTATTTGAATTTGTTTTTCTTCTGTCGCTCAGCTGAACCAAAACGCTTCGCCTTACCACAATGGAAATGCAAAGAGGCCTTGCTAAGGATTGAACGTAAATCATCAGTACAGAGGAAAGATTTCCACTCATTTCTCTCGGGAAGACTCAATTGCCGTTAAATCTTCCTTAAAACAAGTTAGTTAAAATACCCAACGAGCGGTGAGAGTATTACTTTCAAAAGTGGAGCCCCGTGGGAGAGTTTTAAAAGAGAGATATTTCAACAAATAATTTCAAAGGGACTATTCGGATTAGGCAACTCTTCGAAACTGGGGCTTTCATTAATGCTTCAAATGGGATACCGGCTAATAGGGGTAGGCGAAATGGGAAAAGGGGCTTCGGTCGTTTGCTGGAGTGGATAGAAATAAACGTTTCTTTCAAATTTGTTTGTGGAATGAGTAAATTGAGTATTCGAACATTTTTAGCGTTGTAATTAGGGACAACTTCAGGTAATCCCATTTACCGATACAAGCGATAAAAAATGGGAAAATGGATAAAAGAATGCCGTTTTGTAAAATAACTTGAGGAGGTTCTACGCTCTAAAAGTAGTGAAGCAACGTTATTTTTAGGACAAATTTAGGGCTGCCACATTAAAGCACTTATGAAAAAGAAGCATCAACAGCATAAAACAGCAGAAAAGTCGACTCTTAAACAATATTTTAGTTTGTCAGATACAAAATGAATAGGCTAAAACACAATATTGTGTTTGCAACAAATGCTGAATATATCATCAAAATATTAAAATTTTTAAATAGAATTTTTTTTTTAATTTTATTTATAAAGCTTCCATGATAATCCAGTCTCCAAAGATACCGATGTTTTTATTTCACAGGAATTCCCACGGATTGGGGCCAAACTTCGAAATATGCGTCCCGTTAAAATATTTTACCTAAAGGTAGGTATTTAATTAACGTGTCACTGGAACAACACAACGGGCTACTGGCGTAGATCCGGGATGAACCCTCGAACAGAAAGATATAAAGACAACGACACGTAATTTTGAAGCACAGTAAAATGACATTTTTTTCTCCTAAGGAAAAATCAAACATTTTTTTCAATTCGCATTTTGTTGACAAAAAAACGACTAAATATTCGTTAACCATTAAAAAAAATTTCAAAGTTACCAAATTTTGTGAAAAGGAGCTTTTGAGACTATTTTGCTGAAAAGAGATGATTTTGCAAAAGAACGATTTTGCTTAAAATTGCTGACGGACATGTTTTTAGATAGATGAATGTATGTCTCACTGGAGCAATACAACGGGCTATTAGGATCAATCCCGAAGACAAATATCCAAGAACAACACCTGGTAATTTTTAATCAAGGTCCGATGAATAGGACGACACCTCAAAACTTGCACACCACATCAACGTAAAGATATTTGAGGACACGGCAGATTTATCGTATCCCAAGGACACGGCGGATTTCGATTGGGTCGAGTTTCGAATTCGCACCCCTCCGGTTGTAACTGATCGCACGCTGACTGACTCTACCAACTGATCACACGCTGTCCTTTAATTTCATTGATTAGCCCACTCTAGGATATGTCGAAGTTTGCCTGCAGGGTCAACATCAACTCCTTCTGGAAAGCATAGCAGAACGGTACAAAGACGGCACATCAACATGTTTATTAGTACTCCGAAGATTGAGTCTAAAGACGACAATAGCCTACATCATTTCCTCGTAACCGGTCACCTTTGACTCACGGATTGAGAAACTTTTAACCTGCCCTCTCTGGTACGCATAGAAGTTACAATGGCGATACGTCGATTCTGAGGCTAATTTTACAGCCAAATGACGTTTGTACCGCTATAATAAAGGGCAACACACTATGAACATTATCATTACCTGCAGGGCGTTCAGTTAAGAACTTGTGACATAGTACGAGATTCCATCATTTTTGAACGCGAGACATTATCGATGACATGAAGATGACGTGCTGTTTCCCAAGTGAATACATTTCCGATGTTTCCTCAAGAAATAGTTGATGCACAGGAATATTCAACGTCAAACAGCACTTCTCGCGTGAGGCTTGAGATATATCGAGTCAGTCAGAGTTACCTTGAATCGGTTTTACGATTCGTAAGGATTACCTTGGAGATCCATTTTATAGTTCCAATCGCCAGAAATAGAAGCATGTATGGAATAGTGACAGAACAAGAAAAGATAAATCAGATGTATTGTTTACACATAAACGAAAACTACAACGAGGTAAAAGAAAAAATTACCGTAACGTCTTTGAAAAGCGAAAAGTAATACGACAAACACAGCTTTTGATTGAACTCGTGATAAGACGATCTTGGCTTCATATTTTATGTTTTTGTCATGACAACACTAAAATTGCGATTCATACGTGTATGGCAACCTAACCGTAATATTATAGAAACCGAAACGTTTCCTTATCAAATTGATGCAAACGTTCGTCCCGTTCTTTTGACAAAATTGAAGATGAATTATTTTGTTTAGTGAAAATTACTTCTAATTAATACATATGTACCGTTCTGTTCGATGACTTATCTCCATCTCTCCAGTATATGCATCATCCTGCTCTCATACAAGTTCAGAGATTTCTGGCTAAAGAACGGATCCAGGTGACGAAACTTTCCGAACTACTTATATCACGTGGAATTGTCAACGGCCCTACACAGCACATACCTTCTTTTGCGTCTCCGAAGCATTCTTGCGTTTCCGGAAATAAAATAACCTACTACACTTAACTACAATAATGGACTGGACATCTTTGGATTTGCATAAAATACAACTACTTGTTTGGGGGTGTTTTTCGTGGTATGGCCTGGGACCGTTGCATGTTGTTCCTGGTCAATTGTACGCCGACGCCTGCATGAACATTTTGGACAATCAGGTTCGTCCTACGCTCTGGCAATTGTATGGAATGGACGAATGTTACTTCCAGGACGACAACGCTTCATGTCATGTTGCAGCCTCTTTCAAGCAGTGGTGTCAATATAAAGATGTAAAACGTCTGTATTGTGACGTTATGCCCAGCCAAACATAGAATATTTTTAGAATAAAAATATATTTATTATCTCTTGATAGATAAACTATTTACATGTTTTTTACATGAAGGAATGCAGTTTCAAAACTGAGGAGAGTGAAAATCATCACTCGTTTAGTTGCACAATCTATCACAGATCATACGAAAGAGGCACACCGTACGCTCTCTCCAGAAGTCCGACTAATAAGTCTCTTCCAGTCCCCTTCTTATAGCTGACCTCACAGCTGGGGACAAATTCCTTCTATTTAGGGTACGGATCAAAGGAACCGACTGGCTCGTTTGTCGGTCAGTCCAAAAATGTCCGGACTCGCCGACACATTCCGTTCCCATGAGAAACTCCCTACGGGTGTGGATAGCGTAGAATCGGACAGATGGTCCACAAAGAAGCGGCCTGCTTCAATAGAATCCTTTCCCACGGGTTTCCCTCGACAGTAACCCTTAAAGGGTGTGGATCTCACCACAGTATTGTCCTGCTCAGAGTCTCGACCTAAACCCCATAGATCATGTGTGGGACGAGTTATAGCGAGGCTTACGGACCAGGAAGACACGTCTGAAATCTTCAGCTGACCTGGCGACATCCTTGCAGTAAGAATGGACCCAAATATCCATAGCTGTGTATGTATCCATAGCTGTGTATGTGTATGTATCCATCCTTGTTGAAAGTATGCCACAAGCTGTCGTCGCTGAAGACCAAGTTCCATGTCAAAGATTGACTAGGGAAGCACAATGAATTTACAACAACCGAAGCTTTTTGGCAAGCACAACGCATCAAAAACATTTGGCATTAAAAGCGTCAGAAGAGTAAATGACAATGCAACCAACAAAGCAAAATAAAAAAAACTTTCAAATGCTTCTCAGATCAATGATCTGTCTCTCGGTTGGAGGGAAAGAATACATTATGTTCAAGAGATCTATGTGGATGAATGAATTCAGTAAATATTTAACACCTGTCGACTCTATTTGAATTGGAACAGTCCGAATGCATTTTCGTTAATGACAGAAGAGGGCACACAAAGAAAACAAACACACCAAGAGAAAACTACTTTCGGTGCGTTTCCTTCAAATGGAAATGATTTTGTTTAGGGAAGGGGAAATTGCATAATTTGACTCGTATGTCACATTTAACTTCTTGGGACTATCGATAACTTACAGCCATTAAAATAATCACCCTGTTCTTTTTTTAAAACAGTCGCTTTCAAAGTCAGAAACAGAAACCGAGTGAGCCTAAGCAACATGAACAGTTATATTTAAAGCCTAAAAGGCCACACGATGTTTGACATGCAGGCTGGTTTATGTCACTGTAAACTTGCTTTTCGTTCTGCTTTGAAACACATATCTACAATTTCGAGGTTTGTTCGAATCAAAAACGGAAATTTACCGACCTAATTGGCGAACCTTTAGCGCTGACTCTCGGTTTGTATCCCCCGTCTAGATATGGATGTTCGTAGTGTTTCGGAATTCACGTTAAGCCGAGGTAGGTGATAAACGTATTTTAATTAGATATTTTTTGCATTGTACTATGTGAAAAAATTAACTAAAAAAAGAAATGAAATTCCATCCTCAATCCTTTAAATTTTACATTTATGTAGCGTTGCTGACGTTAACGATACCCTTGAGTTCAAACTTTCATTGTAACTAAGGTAGAAGTTTCCAACAAATCCCTTAAATGGTGTTTTTAAATAAAGATTAAAATTTTTCATTGTATGGGTGGTGACTTACTTTCAACAATCTCACCACTGTGTGCGTCACTGAAGAAAACCGCTTTAACTCCAAGTCCTCGAAATATTTGTTCATTAAAAGACCAAATCCTCTCGACTAATTTATAAATAACTTCAATCATATCCTTATTAAAATAAAAAAACCGATGGTGTGTGTCCGGTCCAGATTCTAAAAATTTCTATTGTTTTGGGAGCGATAAAAGCCCAACAATCTTACCTCAAGTTGTGTCACATAAATCTTTCAACTCTGTCCACAAAATTTGTTCATGATCCTTCACCTAATTAACAAATAACCCAAATCACTTTCAAACAAGTAGAAAAACGAAAAACCACACACTCAAAATCCCCGAGGTCCCAACGTAATAATCAAACCGCCTCACCTTCCATTCAGACGCCTTTAATTCTTTAGAATGTGATTGGGGCCCAACAATCGTATCTCTGGGTGCGTCACTGTAGAAAACCGCTTTGAACACTGAAGGGCAACAAAATATTTATCCATTACTAGCCCAAACCCCCTTACCTAATTATTAAATAACTTCAATCATACTCCTATACAAACAGAAAAACGGAACAAACCCACACAAACACTCAAAATCCCCGAAGTCCCAAACGTAATAACCAAACTGTCTCCTTTCCAGACTCATGGCGTGACGTAATAAAGATCATGCCTCCAAGAAGTCCGTTGTTTGTGCCTCGCAGCTAATCCCTGCAAAATTTCTCCGTAGGATCCGATGCCAAATCCCCACCAACGCTGATCTCCAGGACTGGGAAGAGAGCGTCATCATTCATTAGAACTCAACCAGGTCTGCTTCTTTTCCACCAATAACGGTTAAGCTCTTTCGGCGATGGTTAACGAACGCGAAACAATGCCTCTTCTTTTCATCGAGATGTGGATTATTTCGAGTAGTATAGACAAACGTTTTTTTCACTATTATGCCAATAATGAAAGGAAAAAAAGAGTTTCGGGGAAAAACTCTTCACTTTAGTCTGCCATCAAATTTTTCATTGCTTAAAACATCAATCGAAACATAATTCTGCGGTAATAGACAACTATGTCTCGGTGTCTTGTAACAACCGAAACAGTTGATTGCAATTTGGACATCAGTTAAACTAAGTCTTATTGCAAGATATTGAAATATATTTCTGAGGGTTTAACGTTGTTTAATAGTACTAGGGGGCACCGCCACCTGCTCGCTTACGCACGCCAATCCCACTTGGTTTGCTTCGCAAACCAACACTCCTTTCCCAGATGTGTTTTAAATTATTTACACACATGACAGGCATTTTCAGTTCAGCTACATAAGATGGTGCTAGTGTTTTTATGGTAGTGTCTCCCTTTCCTTTTTTTGGCGCAACTTATCCGTTTTTGGACCTTGCGCCATAAAACCCCAAAATCCAACCCAATCCCCTTCCTATTTTGTAAATGAGAGTTCCCTTGGAGATTTGATCCCGGACCGTCGCTAATAGCCCGTTGTGTTACTCCAATGTGACGTTATTTACATACCTACCTGAAAGTGAAGTTCCTTCGGCTACATCTTAAGGTAACTTCGTTATCTATTGGTATTTTTTTTTTGAATTTACGTCGCACTGAAGCAACACAACGGTCTATTGGCGAAGATCCGTGATAAAACTCGAACACTTCATTTTGATCCACGGTCACATTACGAAATAGCATATGAGATGGCACCACACTCGCCAAACTTCTACACCACGCCAAAGAAGGCATTTGGTGTGACGACAGAATTAATGCCCAATTGACCCCTTTGTACACGACTGTCTTTGGATGCATTCGAACTCGCAACTTCCCAATTCCTAATCTAGTACACTTCCAAATGGGCTACCACGATCCTCGTTACTTATCGGATAACCGCAAATGAAATAACAGTCTTCCGGTTTATTTGTTTCTTTACATTGAAAATCCTTATCATACATATGTACATACATGCACCCCAAACATTGAATAATTCATAAAGTTGGAATAATGCTAACACTCTAACAAATTGAAAATAAAACTTTTTGTTTTTTTCCCGATTTGTTTTAAAATTTATGAATGGAAGCTGCAAAGTAATAAGAAAAGTAAATATGATTTTTCGTGGGAAAAATTTCAAATTAATTTTTTGCAGTATTTTACAATCAAACATTTAACTCATGAAGGAAGCCACGGTAACCTACCACAGCCAACTGAAGTTCTCTGGTAGGTAAAATTAGGGAACATGGCGTCTATTGGTAGCGCAGAAATGTCCTTACGTAACTTAAAAAATACCCTTCGCTAACAACTATTCTCGGAGAGTTATTAGCGAAGGTCTGAGATCAAACCCGAACGATCCGAGGACATGTCGTCCTTTTGAACCACAGTCAGAGGACGAGGTCACACCTCAACTGGTACCCCACTTTCTAAACTTCCACACCAGGCCAAAGTGAGGCCATTTGAGACCACGATGGGTTCAACGTCCACTTAGCCCCTTTGTACATGGAATTCTTTAGTTGCATTCAAACCCTTAGGTTGCTAATCCGTTACTCTTCCAAATGGCTTATCGGAGCCCGGTTATCAATAGAAAAAGGTCAGGTAAAGTTAGCCAATATGGCGTCCTCTGTAGGGCAGAAACATCGTTATTTTCCTTCGCTATCAAATGAGAGACAAAAACAATTCAAAATAACCTTTATGCTGTGGACGAACCAGAGTGAACATTAATTTCATTATACAGAACTATGTACAGCAAACAAATTATAACCATGGAATATTGTTTATCCGAATGAATATTGCTTTACACCCGACGCTACGCTAGTTGGAGTCAATTGAATCGTTGCGAACAGCTGTTCTCGGGCCACCCCTCAAAGATAAACTCTAACGGTGCAGTATACGCACTAATAAAAGAGTACAGAAAGCAATAATTGTTTGCCCAGGCGCCAAAACAGAAATATACATGGGAACTGATTGAAGAGTAATATGCCCGTGTATGCTCTACAAACCTCTAAAAGGCATCTCGTTTATTTCATTATGTCGCCCGATTACTTCCAAATGATTCGAGAGAAAGTTCATATTTACCATCCAAGTAAAATATTTATCTTGCAGAAGGGGACTTCGGCTGTGAATGTTAATTACGGCACTTGAATGCCCTTTCCGTTGATTGATCCGAACTCCTTTTCTGTCTGCGGCAGACATTTCATAACGGTTGTTTGGCAACTATTTAAGAACTCGAGTATGACACGGGTGGATAGATGAATGTCTAGACGTGAATGAAAAAATGTTGCGATGGAATTCAATACTTCTCATTTATGAAGTTGGAAATTTTCTGAAAAACAGTCGAGGAATGAAGAAAATTCCATTATTTATTCGAGCCTTACACGTCAGACACAATGAATAAAAAGTGATAGAACACCATTCGAGTTTGAGAATGAAAGCGCAGTAAAATGTTGGGACCTGAGTTAAATGCAGTAAAATTCCTAAGGGCTTCAAAAGCTGTTGATATCATATCCTTATTTCGTAAACATTCAATTTTTATTTCACGAAATGTATTATTAGATAGCAAAAACTGGAATCGAACAATTTTGTTCCCAATGTCATAGTGTTATATTCATTGCAAGGAGAGTGTAGACCAATTAATCCGCCCCCCCCCCAAAAAAAAAGAATTATAAATCAAATTAAAAGATTAAACAATAATTCTGAGGTTGCCAGATAACAAATAGCAAAATTACGCTTTTATGATCAATGAGTATATCGTTTGGACTTTTCGTGTTTCATTACAAAATTTAAGTAACCGTAAAATTAAATGCTTAAAATATTCTTTCTTCCTCAGTCAAATATTTATAAATACTAGGGGGCTCGCTTCGCCCCCTGCCCGGCTACATTCGCCAACCCCCACTTTCAATTTTGTCACTTAATAAACCCTAAACTAATAGCCGCATCGGAAAAAAATCTTCATTGTCTTGTTCGCTGTACAACTGAGAACAAACCATGTCAATTTGGTAATATTCTAATCCGTATTTTCTCGGGAAACCGTCTAAGAAGGCGGCGGTAACGTTTTTTTTTAAATATAGAGAGATTATTTTCATCATGGGAAGAAGTATAAAGTCAGTTAAAACATAAATATTATAATTTAATTTGTTTAAAAAAAATTGTTTTTCGATCAACACTGGTAAAGCAATCTGAGCTGCGTATAGCAATCGTTTTATACTCGATGCTATTTCTATGGCGATTTCGAATTGCTTTTGGCTTAGACCTTAGATCAATTTTAAACTTCTTAGGAGTCGATTTTTTTTTTCAAAATCCTTTTTTAGTGCACCTCTACAGTATAAGAAAAATAGCCCTGCAAAATTTCAGCTTCCTAGGACTTGTAGTTGAGATACAGTGGTGAGTCAGTGAGTCAGTCAGTCAGTAAGTGAGCGGTATTTGAATTTTGTATAGATAAGAGCACCTATATTCCTGTCAATGTCATACTTTCAAATGCAATAAAAAATTTTTTTATCAAAACTTGATTCTTCTTACGGGAGTAAATTCCTATTTGATATAACCACATGGTGAAAGGGGTACTATTTCCATGGCGTTATCACAATTAGCATCTGAGTCAGTGGTGGCCAATGTGGTCGATATATTGACCCCTAGGGATCTATATAACATTATTAGGGGTCGATTAGTGCTTATGGGCCAAAAAAAAACTAATTCGGTTAACATGGATTAATTCTATCCTAAATTGACATCGCAATTACCAGTGAATATAGAATTGCGTGGTTATTTAACGCCGAGGCTCACTCATTTCGTGAACTCAACATTGCTAATCTTGTCAAGGAGCACGCCCTTTATACTGACGACTTTAGTAAGCTGTATAATGAAGCGAATAAAAGTCTTATTTCTAATATGCCGTTATGTCTAATAGTCTTCATTATTAAACTTAAATTTCATATTTTATGTATTATTTATCCCTCTAATTCAATATGTAATGTTAAAAAGGACGTCGGAAACAAAAGCCGTATCCCTTTGACGTTAAACCAATATAATACTAAATACTATATTAAACGCACAATAAAAACTGAAACTATCAAATAAAAAATCTAAAAACGCAAATAAGCGTCTTTTATAACTGTTCTGTTATAATTACAGAATAGTATAATGAAGAGGGGGGGGGATAAAAAGTCCAGAAACTCTTGAAGGGGTTGACGGTCAAAGTTTGATGACCCGTAATGCAAACGTTCACTTGCATCTCACTAACTTGGTCAACTGCGATTCTATATTTTTGGACTTCTAGCCCTTTCTCGTGTTCGTTGACATTTCCTGTTCTCCAATTATTTCTATACTAGCCGGGCTGCGCCGACTAGCGTTCGGCGATTTGTAATAGTGCTTTTTTTTTTAATTTTTTACACACCTTAAATATAATATACAAATCAAAACATGTTTAATTATTTTTATGAAACAAATACCGCTATATACATACACCGCTCCGAATCCGCTGTCGTGATATTTTGCAGGAAATAGACGAATCATTAAAGTCCGACTCCTAAATAATATTTCTACAACAGGTAATATGCCGGCACACATAAATGCAAACAGAAAAAAAAATTCCAAATCCTTGAAGAAATGCAGAATTCTGAAAAAAACATAAGTATCTAATTAAACGTGCTGAATATCGACTTCTTGAATGTATTGTGAAGTAGAATAATTTGACAACAGACTTTTCAACAATATTGATAAAGAAAATAATGATTTTTTAAAAAGAACACTTATTTATAATACTAGGGGGCTCCGCCCCCTGCTCGCTTACACTCGCCAACCCCCGGGGATTGCTAGGCAATCCCATTTGGTTTGCGAAGCAAAGCAACACTCCTTTCACAGATGCCATTTGGTTTGCTTCGCAAACCAACATTCCTTTCGCAGAGTGAAGCTATCTGAATAATTCGTATTATCCTGATTTCACTTTCCAGTCCATGACGTCACAGCGAGGACTTCGCCACCTGCTCGCTTACGCTCGCCGACTCCCGGAATTTTTAGAATTTTTATGTTTTTTACAGGTTTAACTACAAAAATAATTATTAAAATTCAACAATGAGACTGATGGTCAATTCCATACTAACTGTTGTTCCCAATTATCCAAGAAATATAAATCACTTGAAATAACTAAAAAATATTAAAAATTGAATATCTCTCTATATTAAAAAAAATGTTACCGCCGCCGACGCCGCAGGATTGAAAACTGTGTTGTTTAGCTCGATTCTTAGACGGTTTACCGAGAAAGTACTGATCGAAAAAAAAAACAAAATTAACATGGTTTGTTCTTCATCATATTCCCTGGACAATTATTAAGATTTTTTTCCGATGCGGCTATTAGTTTAGGGTTTATTAAGTGTCAAAATTGAAGAAGCGAAATTTCTTCCGCGAGTGAGCAAAACACATACAAATTTTCAGTCTTCAGACGTGAGTTTTTTTTAAGAGTACCTCTCAACGTAAATTTTTGCAGCTCTTCGAGTTTTTTTTTAAATTTCAATTTGGTTCTTGATAATATTTTTTTGAAATTCGGGAAAAATCGGGACATTTTTGTTACTTTTTTTAAAAACTGCCGTATATATATATTATTACTATTAGTTTTAAATTTTTAAATATCGCAGTATACCTCAGAATATACTCTTTCTTACGGTACCATTATTTTTGAAATCGGTTAATAATTAAATTGGATGCGATCAAAAGTTGGTCATACAAAATTCGAAATCTTTGGATATTTTCGCAACTTTCTGCTAAAATCGTTATATCTACAGTAAAAAAACATTATTTTTTAAATTTGAGATCCTCACTGAATACATTACATTACACTCTTTCTTATGGTACAATTATTTTTCAAATTGGTTAATAAATAAAATCGATACAATTAAAAGTTGGTCATACAATTTTCGGAACTTTCACAGATCGTAATTTCCGATACAAAACTAAAAGTGTCATATCTATATAGTATTACTATTAGTTTTTAATTTTGAAAATATCGCAGTATACCTCAAAATGTACTCTTTCTTACGGTACAATTATTTTTAAAATTGGTTCATAAAGTTTTATATAAAATTTAGCTGAAGATGCGTTAATGTATTTTTTGTGTAGATCAACAACTTTCCTTAAAGTCCTTGGTTTACGACATAGTTGTTTGTACAATTCTGTTTAAAAATGAATAAAATATATAAAACAAATGGATACAGATAATATTATTTTAAAAGGACGAATAATGAATAAAATCGTTCTCAAATATATCAAGTAACGTTAAAATAGTGTTATTTGAAATTAAGATATATATATATATATATATATATATATATATATATATATATATATATATATATATATATATATATAAATTGTGATTTCTTGATCTTTTTAAAATTTGACAGATTTTTACTGCAAGGCAATTAAAATTTTTGCATTTATTTTTAATATTTTTAAAATAACATCCAGTTTTATTGAATACTAGATTAAATATTTCTGCATTTACATCCATCATTCTAAATAGGAACATGATTTCCATTTAGAAACCGAATCTGAACTGGAAAATATGAGCCATAAGGATTCTATATTTAACTGCATGTCATTTGGGGTAATAAATTTTAAATAAAGTTTTGCCGATCTTCGAATATTACGGTTAAAAATATTCAAACTAAGAGTTGTAAGGATTTAAAATATTTTTTCTTGAGCGACAGAAAATCAAGGCTGCTAATTTTTATAGTTTAAGATATTTTTTATTTAATTTAGCTATAAAATATTCGTCGAAAGAAGAAACGGTGATAATCTTTTAAAAAATGGCTGTAAAATCAACCTTTCATTTTTTGAAAAGTTGTAATGAATTCCCTTTGTTTTTACTGCATAAAAGACATTTGAATTTGATAAAAATGGTTACTTCACGTACCGTTTGAAAGAATTTCCAACAAAATCAAAATAAATAAATCCCGAATATCGTATCAAGTTAAATTGTCATCCCCTCATAATGATAGTGAAATTCGAAACTAACACATCTCTGGTGCAAGAGTGACGTAAGTCAAATGATATTGACACGGAGTGCAAGACCGTTTACAGTAGGTTCGTCATTTTATAGAAAATACACTCAAGGGGTATAAGTATATTAGGCGTTCTGAACTAGTATGGATCAAGTCTATCTCAAAACATTTTGAGATAGAAATCGAGATAGTTTGTTCTAGTGTGTACTTTTCCTTTACTTATGCCATATCTTGGGAACCAAAGCAACTAGGGTCTTGATTCAAAGAAACTTGATTCAACTAAAATGAGTTTGGGTGTGTGACTATCCGAGTTTGAACTGAAAGTGGACTTAATCCACTCCAGTACTGAACATCTCATATTATCACTCGAAAGCTCAAAATCGATTGCTGTAGTAGTTACTATTTGTAGTTTTGTCTTGCATCAAGAGTGAGATTACATGTGAAATGGGGTAAAATATGAATATTGAGTGCATGCATATTTGCATCTAAAGTAAATTGCAGTATCTATAAAAACGATGTTGCAAATATTTTCTGTACACTGAAAGTTTTGTATTTTTCTGTCAAAGAGATTTTATTAATCCGATAAATTGTTGGGTTTTATGCCGCATGGTCTTTATTAGTCTGATTAGTTTTTTAATCAACAGTTAACCATTTCAATCCGAGAAAGGTCGGGAAATTTTTCTACTGAATAACTAAAATCGCAGATTTTACAATTATATTGGGGCAAAACGTTCCTTTTGGTGACATCAAGATGTTCACTAAGGAGTTCATCGACTCCTTGTTGCAGGAGTCGTGGGACCTGCACGTCACCAACAAATTACGTTACCCATCATTCATCAGTGGTAATGTCTTGAGTGCAAGACTGATGTCACACATGATTCACCCATCGTCATCCCTTACTTCATTTGCAACTCCTGCTTGACTCCATTTTCTGTTTCTCACTTTTTAACAGTCTGTCCTGCTTCTAATCATCAACACGTCTCAAAGTTTTTAAAAGTACAATTGTTGATCTGCAAAATTTGAATTGGGAATATCCACACACCCTTTCGCATTTTTGCGTTCATTTTTTTTTTAATATAATCTAATTTTTTTCTATCTTTTAAATTTTACTTTCAAAATTTAAAAGATAGAAAAAATTTTACTTTCAAAATTTTACTTTCAAAATTTGCCAACCAACCGGTCTAGTGGTTAAGGTGTTGGCCTCTGGATCGGAAGGTTCCTGGTTCGAATCCGGGGTCAGGGCATGGATATAAATTGTGTTGTCCTTTGTTAGGAAGCGATGATGGTCCTCCCACTGGGTGCTCCTTCACAAGAGACCATCAATTCCGGCCTTGTAGTGGCCAATGACTATGTGCATTTGTGCCCGCCATTAGAAAAAAAAAATAAACTTTCAAAATTTTATAGCTGTGTGTAAATTAAATTCCTCCTCATGCGTTATGCTGCAGACGATGGTCTTATTTTATCATCTGACAATTGTTTGAATATTTTAATTCTCTTCGGATTTTTCATGTTTTAAATCCACCTTTTATCCTTTTCTTGGATTTTTAATTTTTAAATATTAAATACACTTATTGGGTTATTTTCAGTCTTGTGGTTGGCGCAGATCGCCCGTTTTTGGGCCGTACGCCATCCAACCCTAAAACCCCCACAGATATACACCAGGCTTATTCTCTACCTGGAAAACAGCGAAATATGTCTAAACAACCAAATATGATTTTAGATTTGCTGTGTGTGGATTTCTGTTATACAAAACAAATTACACTTTTAAAATAAGAGAACACTCAGCTTACTGCATGTTGAAGATTTAATTTTCAAATAGACATTTCTATTTTTGTGGACACAAGTAGAAAAATGAATTTGATTCAAATTTAATCAGTGTTATTAATGTAGATAAACAGACAAATTTTGTACTACATTATCTAATTTAAGATATTCACTTCTCTCAACTTTCTGAATTTTAGTCTAAAAGAAAATTAGTTTTTAACGTAATGGGAGAAATGCGCCCGCAATTTCAATTGTAAAACAGGACTGTTCAAACAATTACCCGTTACCGTCGAAACTCACGAAGAATACCATAGCTGAAAAGGAGAATTTGGAATTTTATCAGAATCATTTTTTATAATGATGCATTTACGACTTTTTTTTGTCCCGCACTTGTGAAAAGGGAGGATATTTTTAGTTCGTTAATGTCCCAGGCAGCAAAAACTCATTAAAATTTCTTTTCTATGTCGCAGTCCGCTTAAAGTCATAATTCCTTCTCCTCATGAAAGAGATTAAGAGATCAATTGTGTAAAACACGAGCAACGCTAGCGTTACAAGTAAAATCGTTTAAAGGAACAAAAGCGTGGCATGAAAAAGGAAAGTTAAGCCCCGTGTGACGTTTTAATGATTTCGTTTTCAGTGGAAAAGTAACGCGACCGAAGAGTTTCATTTTTCTAAAGTAAATAACCGTTGCTTTATATTGGGATGCGGTGGCTCGGTTGGAACAGGAACGGACGAGCAGTCGGAGGACCGTCATGTGGATAGGGACAGGTGCACGTTAAACTTATGTTGGCCTCAAATGTCCTCTCCTTAGCGTGGTATCGAAGTTTGGAGAAATGGGCGCTCAAGTGTCGACCTATTTATCTGATCGTGGTTGGATATGACGAATGGTTGTCTTCGGATCTTTACCATTAGGCTGGATCTCGGACTGTCACCAATAGCCTGTTTGTTGCTCCAGCGCGACGTTAATTAAAACATATATTCCCATAAAAACATATATTCCAACAAAAAACACATCCGTCGCTTTCAGACTTTCATATTTAAATTCATATTTTACTTAAAATAAATGATTAAAAAATAAAAAACTCACAGAATACCAAATAACACTAGGCGGCCCGCTCCCTGCTCGCTTACGCTCGCCGACCCCCGGAGGATTGCTTTGCAATCCTCATTGGTAGCTCCGATCGCATCAATGAAGACATTGTTTACAAAATATGATATTCCAAAAAAATGTTTTTAAAATATACATTTGTTGTTCTTCAGAAAAATTATACATTACCTCTGGAATCAGAACTCGAACAATTTGGAATTCAAATGAAAACTTCGAGCAAATTTTGACTCGAAATGTGAGCGCTGCTTTGGAAATCGAATACATGTCGTTTGTAAGCTGCAACAGATCGACTAATATTCATTTTTTTTCAATGCAATTTTATCCCATAATGCTATAAATTCAATTGATGCGCGAGATTTCGTGGTAAACAAACGCAATAAAAAATAACGTCATTTTTGTGTGCCACGTAAGAGAATTGTATATATAGATTAGAATATCCAGAATAAAATTTGGAAATACTTGATAGAAGATGGTCTTTTACCAAAAGCATACTTATTTGCTTGTTTTGGTGTGCACAGCCTACTTTTTTTGCAATACGATATAGTCGCAATTTTCAATGAATTCGCATAAAAACAAATACTCCACATATAAAATAACTTTCGGCACTGCAGAGACATCGTAATTCTCAGCACTTATATATTTTCATTATCCAGATGATCTGACCAAAAATAATAAACCTTATGCAAAGTGTGTAAAAAAATATCCAAACCCTTGGAGAAGAAAATTAATCCTGCCCAACAAAGTAGCGTTCGAATGTTATTTTAAGCTCCTTGTTCCACCCAGAAAATGAAGACTCGAAAGCGCTGATATCACTCTTGTGAAAAAGTCTTAAAAATCGGGAAAGAAGCTTTTTTTCGGCTCTCGAATCCATCTCCGTTGCGTTATTTTTAGACAGCGCCGGAGAAAGTAGGCAACTGGTTGTTTGGCATCCCGCTTGGAAGATGAGTCTGGTAGGCAATTGATGGATCTTCTCGAGTTGATCGGAACCCGTCTCTCATTCATTCAGTCAAGATAATGGATGAATGACTGATGGAATATATATAATTCAGAGATTTGGCCACCTGTTAGATATTACGTATTGTTCACGTCCCGCGTTCTTTTTGCAATCGATATTTTTTTATCGATGGTAGTTTTTCCGAGTAAAAAATTACTTTTTTGTTCTGTACTAAGCCTTTACTAATATTTTTTTAAGGCTTTGTTCATTAATCTGGCATCGGAGTGAACGTACGCCATCTGACGGTTTAATTTGAATTTTTATTGCTTTTCTTTGTGTGTTCAAACATTGACGTTCTAATGGAATTCATTCCCGACCGCCGCCAAAGCCAGTTGTATTATTTCAGTGCTTCGTTAATTCAACTGCCATATTACCTAATGCAATGGACTGAGCATGTGGGGGAAGTCGTCGACGGTTAAATATCGAACAACACTAGTAATTAAATGCGATGAACTCTCAAATTTAAAAGCGTTTCGCAAAGCTCAAGTGGAAACTGAAAAAAAAATCACATAGAAATCTATCAGCTAGGGACTTTGGTAACCTGGTTGGAAGGTACTGGGTTCGCAACACAAGAGATGTGAGTTCGAAACATGATCCATCCAAGACCGCCAATTGGGCTAGTACATGTTAAATACACCGTAGCCGCCAATGTCCTCACGTTGGAGTGTTGTGGAAGATTGGATAGTGGGGCTCCAGGTCAGGTGTTGACCTCGTCATCTGACCGTTGTTCAAAAGAACGAGGTGTTGTCCTTCGATCTTTTCCTTCGGGATTGATACCGAACCATCGCCAATCCCGTTGTATTGCTCCTTGTCGCCACCCGGAAAAAACTGTATGCTTTCTCTCCTTGGTTTAATCATTATTTTGAATATCAAAACCCGTTCCAAAATTTCTATAAAGCAGATACCTCTGATATTATATACAAACAACTATTTCAAAAGAATATAGAGAAATACTCTAACTTTATACAAATTTACACGGACGGATCTAAAAGGGCAAACTCTGTTGGAGCTGCGTTCACTATTAATGATTCCATCCACAGTTTTAAACTTCACTCCTCATGTTCTGTTTTTACCGCTGAAATAATGGCCTTATATAAGGCATCAGAAAAAATATCTGATCATTGCCATAAAAAATGTATCATTTTCACAGATTCATTAAGTGTTTTACAGTCATTGAAACATCCTAACCATGCCAGTCATCCCACTGTTTTGGAGTCAGTACAAATAATTTATCATCTTTCTTCAAAAAACTTTAACCTGGGTGTTTTGTTGGATCCCATCTCACGTTGGGATATTAGGAAATGAAATAGTTGACAAAGCCGCCAAATCGGCCGTAAATAATATTAACCATTTATCCCTTTCTGTGACTTAAAATCTAGCATTTACAAATTTTTAGAGGAAAATGGCAGAACGAATAGAATGAACAAACGGAGAACAAACTTCACGCTATTAAACCAAATACAGCTGAATGGAAATCGTTACCTTTAAGAAGGCAGCAGGTAATACTGACACGTCTCCGTATTGGACATACGCGAATAACCCATAGGCACCTCCTCCTTGGAGAAGACCATCCTATTTGCAATTACTGCATTTGCCTACTAACAGTAAAATACATTTTAATTGAATGTGTGTTCTCATTTTAATAAGCAACGCGACTTAAACATTTTAATTTATATACCTTGGTTTTAGAAGACGTGGTTGGAAAGAATCCTCATCCAAATATTTTTAGCTTTTTAAGTGATATTGGGCTCATATATCACATATAATTTTATATAGTATTCAATTTATGACATGGCTCAATTAATTTATTTATTAGATTATATATCTGATTTTTTATCTAGAGTTTGGCATACTGCTTCTAAAGAGGACTCAATGCCACTAAACCATATCCAATCCATCCATCCGTTGTATTGCTTTCGTGTAATGTTGATACAACTACCTACCTTATTACAGACGGGTTTAACTGCTTCAGTATTCGAAATTTAAGGTGTATGTACACTAGAAATCCTGAAAAAATCGACCAGAAAGCCTAATTTTTTTATTGCTTCAAAATAATATTCTTCTATTTTTTAGTTTTCAAGTGGTGCCAAGATTTTGCAAATATTCGAAATAGTTTTCTAGTTTCACAAGGGTTTTCGTTGGGTACCGTCACCATGAACACACATCTTTCCAAAACTTTAAACTCAATGTCTGAAGAAACAAGTTTTTGCAATAGGATGCTTTGTTCAAACAGTGATAACTCAACAATAAATTCACCTATTATAATTATTTGTTGTGTGTGTATCATTATAATCTATATAATACTGTGGATATTTTGACCCTCAATCAGCGTTAATAGTTAAGAAAGAAATTTTTAATTGCTAAATTTCCAGAAAAAAATCTTGTTTTTTTTTATGTATCCTTGGAAAAAAAAGCTGTGACAAAAAACTTTTCTCTCTAGCAACTTGATTGAGGGTCAACATGAAGAATAGTATTGGAAACAATTTCCAACTAGAATTGTTTTTCTAGACAAATTAGAATTTGAGCTATCACTGTTCACAAATCATGCTAATTAGTTCATCATATATTATTAAACTAATTATTAATTAGGTAATTATGATTTTTTTTTCTCATTGAAATGGTTTTAAGCGTAAACCAATTACCTACTTTGAAACCTGGATTTTTAAAGTTAAAATTAAAAACAAAAACTTCTAGTGTGTGCGTACACCTTAATGTTAATTGATACTTGATAGCCCGTTGTGTTGTGCCAATGAATCGCAAGTTCAAATACCTGCCTAAAAAATATAAAGTTGAACTACAAAAATACAAATACGAAAAACTGAAAAAATAAAAACTGCGTGAAGAGAATTCAAACTATTCCACTTTCGGTATGCATTATATTTCTGTAATAAAAAGTAGTTTCGCATAAAATATTCCTTTTGAGTTGATATCGATAAAATTGAACAAAAATAAATAATCACAAAACTAAATTTTTCCAGAAAAATAATTAAGAAGCGAGACTTGAGCTCTTAAAAAAATGATTTCGATGGTTTGGTTCTGTAATGGAATTATATTTTTTTTCCTGCCGCATCTTCCAATTATTCCGGAAATGGATACTTCTCTCAAATCCGGCATTGAAAATAAGTAATGTATTTTTTCCATCCATTAAATATGTAGAATTCTCCCATTATTAAATTCCTCGTTTCGTCCAAGTACAGTTATGAGTGAAACATCGTGCAAACACGATATGTCAAGTGATTGTTTTCGTGTCGTCAATTGAGTGCTGAGTTCTGTGACTATTCTTTTCTTTCTACTGTATTCTGGAAAGCTTGGAGCAATGTAAGAGAACGAAAAGCTCGCTCAACAGTTTAAGTTTTTAATATAAAAAAAATATGCTTCTAGAGAGAAAGAAATCCCCATTCTCTTCTCTTCACGTTGAATAGTTAAGTATTTCTTTTTTAATAATATTTTCCTCTTTATTATTTGATGTTTCTTGTAATTTATGTATCTCCAAACAATATTTTATTCAGTTTTAATCATTAATTCTGCGTGTTTTATAATGTTTTAATGTTTTGAAGTTCCTTTTATTAGTCAAAATGGCACCAAATATAAAAGTCGCCTTTCTTGATTTAATTTGTGATTGTTTACATTTTCTTTTATAAAAATTGAAAACTACATTAACAGACAAATGATTAACTAATTTTAATCAATTAAGAAAGCATAACTGCATAAATATCTTTAGCGGTGGTTAATGGTGCACGTTAAATCGATTGTGGCCTCAAATGTCCCAAAGATTGCACTGTGTGGAAGTTGGAAGAGTAGGGTGCCAGCTTAGATGTGACCTCGTCATTTGACCGTGGTTCAAAATAACGAGGATCTTTTTCTTCTGGATTGATTCCTGACCATTGCCAATAGAACGTTATGTTGCTTCAGTGCGACGTTGATTCAATGACCTGTCTTCAGCAGGAGGTGGTTTTATGATACAAAATTCTAAGCTAGTCTCAGAATTCTGTAACGAAGTAACAAAATTCAAACTAACTTATATTGGAGTATATACTCTAAATTTACAATCAGATAAAGAAATCATTGTAGCGAAGTTATTTTTCATTCTTCGTCCTGATTGCTTCATTCCCAAGGTATAAAATAGTGATTAAATTATGTCGGAACTTTAATTAGTTGATTTTAATTATTAACCCACCAAATTGTTCCCCACAACTACCTTACAATACTTTTAAAATATACTTTGTTTTTAAAACTTTTCTTTTTTTCGATGCGTTACTTTTACTTTTCTTATTGATTTTTAATGAAATTCCTTTTATGGCGTTTTCGTATGCACCTGCAGCTTTCTGTTTTATAATCTTAATTAATTTTTTATGAGAGATATTTTTAAGGGCAAAAGAACCAGACGGAATTCGGAGATTATACCCTCGAAACACAAATGATATCGGGGTTACCTTGAAAATCGCCGTTTTTGTGACATTTGTTCAAACTAGTTGGAGTTCACCGATGAGCGATCACATTAATTTGGAATTCATTTTCTTTGTGATTTTTAATGAAAATCATGTTCGATAAAAAGTTTTGACGTCGTGTTCAGAATCCGTCCAAGAAAAACGACCACCACCTGCATTTAACGACAAAAATAATGTCCCTTACACAGAACACTTCATCTACCATCTTCTTACAAATTAAAATTGAACCGTTATGGGATTTAATCGCTAATTTCTTCGTTTAATTTAACACACACATATATATATATATATATATATATATTCGTTCTGCGAAAGGAATGTTGGTTTGTGAAGCAAACCAAATGAAATTGCGTAGCAACCCCGGGGATAGGCGAGCGCAAGCGAACAGGGGGCCGAGCCTGCAAGCGATCAGGGGTACTGATCGGAAAAATATGAAATTAACATGCTTTGTTCTTCATCGTATTCCCTGGATAATTATTAAGATTTTTTTCCGATGCGGCTATTAGTTTAGGTTTTATTAAGTGTTAAAGTTGAAGAAGTGAAATTTCTTCCGCGAGTGAGCAAAACACATTCAAAATTTCAGTCTTTAGTCGTGAGTTTTTTTTTAAGAGTACCTCTCAACGTAAATTTTTGCAGCTCGTCGAGTTTTTTTTGAAATTTAAATGTGGTTCTTGATAATATTTTTTTGAAATTCGGGAAAAATCGGGACATTTTTGTTACTTTTTTTTAAAACTGCCGTATCTATATCTAATTACTATTAGTTTTTAATTTTTAAAATATCGCAGTATACCTCAGAATATACTCTTTCTTACGGTACTATTATTTTTGAAATCGGTTAATAATTAAATTGGATGCGATCAAAAGTTCGTGATACAAAATTCGGAATCTTCGGATATTTTCGCTACGTTTTGTTAAAACCGTTATGTCTACGGCAAAAACCATTATTTTTTAAATTTGAGAACATCACTGAATACACTACATTACACTCTTTCTTATGGTACAATTATTTTTCAAATTGGTTAATAAACAAAATCGATGCAATTAAAAGTAGGTCATACAATTTTCGGAACTTTCACAGATCGTAACTTCCGATACAAAACTAAAATGGTCATATCTATATAGTATTACTGTTAGTTTTTAATTTTAAAAATATTGCAGTATACCTCACAATGTACTCTTTCTTACGGTACAATTATTTTTAAAATTGGTTCATAAATAAATTCGATGCAATCAAAAGTTGGTGACACAAATTTCGTATTTTTCAGTTCGCATAGCTGGTTCGGCAAACAGCAGTGGGTTGCATTTTCTACTATCGGGTTTGCCAGATATCAAATTTATCGTAGCAACAATTGCCATAAAAACGATTTCTTTTTATTTGGCGAGGAAAAAGGCTCGCTTTTTTCCCTCTGTTCTCAAGACAGTTTACCGACAAAGTACAATGTATTGATATTAACACTGTTTACTTAAAATTGTACAGGGAACAAGATACAGAAGATTTTTTACTGATGCGGCTATTAGTTTAGGGTGCATTAAGTGTTAAAGCAAAAAAAAGTGAAATCAATTGCGAAAGAAGTATTGGTTTGAGAAAGCAAACCAAACGGGATTGCGTAGCAATCCCCGGGGTCGGCGAGCGTAAGCGAGCAGGGCGCGAAGCCCTCGCTGTGACGTCATGTACCGGAAAGTGAAATCAGCATAATACGAATTATTCAGATAGTTTCACTCTGTGAAAGGAATGTTGGTTTGCGAAGCAAACCAAATGACATCTGTGAAAGGAGTGTTGGTTTGCGAAGCAAACCAAATGGGATTGCGCAGCAATCCCCGGGGGTTGGCGAGCGTAAGCGAGCAGGGGGCGGAGCCCCCTAGTATATATATATATATATATATATATAGAGAGAGAGAGAGGGTGTTTCAGTGAGCCGTTTCAGAACTTCTAAGAGGGGTAGGGTACATCCTGACAACTCGAAATCATATAGCAATGTGGGGTCGGAAATGCTTTCCTG